>CAHIKZ030000283.1:780000-830000 GCA_903632075.3 Acanthosepion pharaonis | reverse complement strand
GTGTAGTGATAACTGTTGTATTACTACATTAACATTAAACATGAATAACATTATTAGCATACTAGCAGTAGTTGCCCGGGGATGTAACAGTAAGAGATAGATCAAGTATCAACCATCATAAAGACTGAAAAATGAAATTAACAAAGATTATTATTTAAGGTTGATGGACACGCATGTCTTAATTATTTTTTTTTTTTTTTTTTTTACGAATTGGTCAAACCCAAACTCAAACAAAAACATTGTTTTCAATCGTTATGAGTCTACCGATTGAATAGAATTTTATTATAAACAATTGTCTTGTAAATGTAATTTTTAAAGCATTCTGAATGTAAAAATAAAGAAAAAAGTGTGCAAGGCAATAAGAAAGACTACCTGGCAAAAAAAAAGTGAAGTTTTGTTGAAATCGGTTGAAAAATGTAGGAAATCTGATCCCATATATAGGTGAACACACACACAAACAACCTGGGTTTTTATAATAAGTATAACTTGATATGAGTTGTCCCTCTTCCATTCTGGTGACAGTGATGCCTCTTAATCGTGTTTTCAAATTGATTTCGTGCAAAAACAATTGTGTTTTTCCAATTTTTGGTGCTGTCAGAACCACCGCAAGGTAATTTTACGTAGTCCTGTGAAGTTTTGTTGAAATTGGTTGAAAAATGTAGGAAATCCGATCCAATATATAAATGAACAGACACACACACACACATACACACACAACCTGGGTTTTATAATAAGTATGATTATGCTTTTTTTAAAGAAAGGTAAAACTGCCACTCAAATGCAAAAAAATAAAAAGATTTGTTCAATTTATGGAGAAGGTATCAGGCATAATTGATCAAATGTATCAAAAATTGCTTGTGATTTTTTGTACTGAATATTTTTCACTGAACAATTCTCTGCATCAGGGTAGGCCAGTTGGGGTTTTGATAGTGATAAAACTAAGATATTTTGATCAAAATCAGATACTGGAAATCATTTATACCAATTTGTTTATGTTAGTCATGTTGATGTGTAGCATCCATGTATGTTCCTTATTGTGAAATCTTTTTGTGAGCTGTTGTATTTCTTCATTTCATCAAGTGAAGAAACCTACTGCATCATATTAAACCAATTGAAGGCAGTAATTAGCAAAAAAAAACATCCATAATTAGTTGTCAGAAAGTGTGTTAATATTCTATCAAGATGACATTAGAGTGCATTTTTCTTTGGTAACCAGGCAGACATTGTTACAGGTTAGCTGTATTCCACACATAGTGTATATTCTAATTACCATTTATTCTAGTTTTTATAGAATTGCTTCTAATGAAAAAAATATATTCATTTCTGGGAAGATTGTAAAAGGCATGTAAAGCAGTTTTTTCTGAGAAAATTAAATTATTTTGGGAGGATTGAATTATGAAATTGCCTGAAAGATGTCAGAAGACGTTGGAAAAAAATGTTAAAAAATATGTCATGCAATAAAGTTAAAGTTGAAAATAAAAAGACTGATTTTTAATAAACTTTTGGCTATTCAATAGTTTATGACACAAAACTTTTTGAAAGATTAATTTTTCCCATAATTTAATTTGAAAGCCAAAGAATATATCCACCAAAAAACATTCTGATAAAAAAAAAATAGTAAAAAAAGGAAATAAAAGAAAAATATGTTTAATTATAATGTAACATTTATTTAAATAAATTTCACCCAATACAAGGCCCAAGAGCCATCAAGGTAGAGGGTTACTGAATGAGGTTGTCATATGGATGTAAGAGGAGAAGGTAAGTACAGGTTATGAGGATGTTAAGGATAATGGTTGATCCTAGACTTGAAGAGGTTAAGAGTGTAGTGAATGGGGAAGTATTCTCTTGGGAGTCTGTTTCACAAAGTAATGGTTTTGAGGTAAAAGCTGTCTGAGTGGAACTTCCTTCTTAACAATGGAATATGAAGGGAATGAAGATAATTTGATCCTGTGTATGTGGCATGGCAGGTTTTAGCTAGTGGAATTAAAGAATGTAGTTTGTCTGAATATTTGCCGTGGAAAGAGTGATAAAGTTAATGATAGGCTTGCAATGGTTCTCATTCTTATATACATTATGTCCCAGGTTATTAGCCACTTCATGTTATATAAAATAAATACTTATTGGAAGACATCTATTTCTGATTAGGATGAAATCTGGTTTGTTCTGCATAAATGATTGTCATTTAAATAAAATCTGAATTTTGAGGTTTGAAATTAATAGCCACATTACAAGTTTGAAGTTTTAATGTGACTCAGAAAGCTGATTTTATGGATAAAGAAAATGGATAAAATTTAACTAATGTCCCTGTAAAATAACACTGTGTCAAAATGACGTTTTTTTCTCTTGACAGTACTATTATGGCTTATTCTCTTTTTTTGCAAGTATTTTTCTTTATTTAAAAGCATATTTTGGCAATCTAATAAATAAATAAGTAGTGTTTAACATTTTTCTTGTCAAAAAATATATACATTCAGAAGCTCTCAGCCTATTTTCATTAATTTATGTGATGAGAGCAATTGAAAGAAATGTTGAGAAAATGCTTTTTTTTTTCTTTCAAAATTTTTAATTACATTTACTTGTCATTATGTGTTTATTTAAAGTTTCTTGTTTTATAGTTCAGACATTTGTATGAATTAGTTTTTGTAGCTATTTCTTTATAATATGGTAAATAACAAATATTGCGTTGTAGTTGATTCACATATTTTAAAAATTTTGTAAATATGAAATTATTCTTGTAAATAAATAATTAAGCAAATAAATAGTGTTTAACATTGTTGTTGTCAGTTCTTGAGAAAAAAAGTTTTAATCAAGTCTCATATGTTAGACTTTATCAAAATTGCACACATAGCTTTTGAATACAATAAGAATTACCAAGAGTGTATATGGTAATAGTGGTGCCAAGAGAAAATCGGTCCTTTTCACAACTAATCACATCATTACTATTAACATTGCAAATGATTTTACAATAAAAATGCATTGGAAATGATTTTACTATGAAAGTAGATTTGAAATGAATTTACTATAACATTCATTTTTTATGTATTATAAGAAATGATTTTATAGTAAACATGCATTGGAAATGAGCTCACTATGAAAATGCAATGAAAATAATTTTAGTAAGAAAATACATTGGAAATGATTTTATAGCACAAATACATTGGAAATGATTTTACTAAAAGTACATTGGAAATGATTATAATAAAAATACATTCAAAATGATTTTATTATAAAAGTACATTGGAAATGATGTTATTGTAAAAGTACATTGAAACTGATATAAAAATAGATTGGAACTGATTTTACTATAAAAACATTGCATTGGAGTCTTAAAAAGCTCTTTTAATAGGACTTTTTAAATTTCAACTGTAAATTAGCAGTAATTCTGTTTGATCAATGAATGCCAAATGTTTCCTGTGTAAAAACAGCCAATCTCACCATTACCATGTTGACAATGTGCATACCACACCAAGAGAGAAATTATAAAAAATCCATCTTTGTCAAGCTATGAAATTTTTAAGAGGAAGTGTTGTAAAGTACAAGATGTTTGGTTGTAAATCAAGTGGCAAATCATATGAGACTAATCAGTAGGCTTTCCGTAAAAAAACTCCTACAAGGAAAATTGAATGAAATCAGCCACAGAATACATAAAACTGATTTTTCATTAACAAATGTCATGCTATTCTTGATGGGCCAGATGAAGCAAAATTTTGTTGGTTACTAGCAGAAACTACCCTCACAGGTTGACATGTCAACAAAGGAGAGATGGTGGGATGTTTTGGGGTTGGATTGTAAGATACTTGTTTGATAAAGTGGCAAGGTCGGTCACCTGACCATAACCCAAATGAAGATTGTAGAACATTCTGAAGAACAAGGTTTATAACTGTGAATGGCAGTTTACAAGTGTGGTTGGTTGGTTCCTTCCCAGATTGAGATGTTTTGGGGATGTTTTAGGTGATGAAATCATGGACCCATGGCAAGTTCTAGATGGTGTTAAGATGACAGCTCAGATATACATTGATCTTTTGAAGTGCACATGAAACAATGGTACAAGAATAAGCCAAACATGTTTAGAAAGATGAATTTTATACATAACGATGTTTGGTAAGAGAAAAAACAAAAATAATGATAATAATGGATACCTGAATAAAATATATTTAAAAGTCTCATTTGATGAAATAGCTGACTTTTTTTATTCAAAATTAACCTAACTAAAAACTTGTGAATCATTCTGAAGAATGGTAATTTGGCAGCAAATACGAACTTTGGAATGCTCTTCTAGATGCTGTGCAGACCGTTTCATATGAAGAAATACAACAGCTTATAAAATCAATGGATGAATGACTTCTAAAACCAGTTGCAAAACAGGGAATATACATTTCACATTAATGTTCTCTTTATAACTTTGAATATACAAGTGGTGCAATAGATAGTGGCTTGGAAGGAGAAATCAGAGAGCAGAGTTCAATTTCCAGTCAAGTTCGTTACATTCTTTTATGCACAACTACCCTTGGGAAAGGTATGAATTCATCTCTTCTCCTTCTGTGGGTCAAATAGTAGGATTATGATCCGGAAAAATCATAGTTTCAAAAAATCTGATAAAAAATGAATTAATTAATCTTTATAAATTTTTCTTTGTTACAATGACACTGTTTTTAATTTTTTGTTGAAAACTTTTATCTTTTAATAATTGGGTTTATTATGTAATAACAAATTTTAATTCCAACAGAACATTTTTTTTTTTGGAGTTTCTCTAATTTGGTTCATAATGTGAGGTTTGGAAAATCCATTAAAATTCATTAAATTTCTGCTACATCATAACAGTGATTTGTACTCTACACTAATTTACATATAATTATGTTATATCAACTGCACATTAATAGTACAAATATTTCCTTTATTTTGCCATTAGTTTTCTAAAAATTAGTTAAAATTAAAAGTAATTAATAATGTGTTGTACTATGTACAGAGTAAGACCCCACTATCTGTAGATATGCCAACTATGAAAACCTCACTATCCACAGAATGACAACAAATGTTTCACTTATCCTCAATTGGCATAATCATAATCAGTTTGATTTTTCTATTCTAAATCTTTATTAAACTAAAATGATGGTTCATTATCATCCAAAGATTTTCTCATCTTCAAAGTGTCTATGTACCATGGTTAATAAGATTATTCTTATATACACACACACACACACGCACGCACGCACACACGCACACACACACACACACACACACACACACAATTTTTGGCAACTGAATAGATCTATCCCACCCACTTCATGAGGTAATTTTGGATTTTGTTGTGTAGTACTATTTATAGGCTCTGTTATAATAAATACATTGAACTTTTTTGTGGATCAGTTTTAATATTTTATATTACTAGGATCTACTTGGATTAAATACTAATGGATTGATTACCTGTAATACATATATATTTTGGGGTATTTGGGCAGCAATCTGTCTTTTATGCAAGTTTCATTAAAATGATTGATAAGGTACTGTTGTTAAGTTTTTTATATAATTTTTCATGTGTTCATATAATTTTTTTTATATTATTTTTCATGTGTTCATATAATTTTTTATATAATTTTTCATGTGTTCTTATAATTTTTTTTTTGACATAAATTATATAATCAGAGGTTTCAGCTGTACTTTTAGCTATCATTAAGAATTAATTTTATTTTTACTTTTATCTGAATGTATAGATTATTTTATATATGTATCTTGAGTTATAGGTTTGTTTTATTTTCCAAACATGGTCAGCACAACTATGAACACAGTCACAATTATTTTTTATATAATCTAGTCAATTGCATTTAGATTCTTTGATACAAAAGGGTCATTTTGCAAAGTAAGACATCAAATGCATTAGTTGCTCACCATAATGAGATTGACCACAATTTTGATATAAAAAATGTTGCTCTGATCAAAGGAGAAAACAATTCACTAAGACAAAAATGTCTAGAGAATGCCTTATTCACAAGGTCAGCCACAGTAAATTTGTGCCCTGGCTCATTTCACCATTTTTGGCAGATCTTCTATTATCACAGTGTGGGATATATATATATATATATATATATATATATATATATATATATGATAAAATATAGTTTTAACTTATGTTATATTTATGAGTTAAAGTGCTCAATATCAGTGATAGAGCATATGTAAATATAAATGTAAAACACCCAGTGGCAACAACCTCTTTCATGCTAAACACATCAATGAAATATTGTAAGAGCCAAGCCTGACAATTGCATTTAGCATGAAACAGACTGTTGCCTCTGGATGTTGACTTCACTGTCCACTTTTGTATTTATATATATGTGTGTGTGTGTGTGTGTATGTATGTGTGTGTGTGTATTGTAATTACAAAAGTACACAGATGCAGGCTTTAAGAAAGCTTTATTCAACTGAGAATACAAGGTCTGTATATAGTGTCTTTTTATAGTTCCAGTAAACAGAAATAGCTCACTCAAAGAGGGGAGTAACAAAACAAAGGGAGACCCCTCTTGATTATTCATAACTGATATAATGGAATATGCATACACCTGAGTTCCCTCTCACTGGAATATGATTCGCTGGTGTCCGTCATAAATACAGATGGACGTGTAGGTACGACAGAGTTTAAGTCTATGACAACGCCCATTGGACTACGCCATTATTGGCTATCCTATTGGTCTACACCTATTACCTGCGACTATGACGAGCACTGATTGATTACTGCTACCGTGTACTACTTGGTTATAGTAGCCAAAACCACTTAGCTACTTCGATCAAATATATCCCTTTCCGGGACATATCAATAACACACATACACACACACTCTCTCGCGCGCATGCACACACACATATACATATTTGTAAAGAACTAATGGATTTATTTTTAATATACCATCTTTTTTTATTTCTTCAAACATTATTATACTAGATTTAAATAAACACCCCATTCTTATTAAACATTGGGTCTTATGTTTATCAATCTGCTCATTCAAGAAATCTAAGTAAAAAAAATGAATTCCCCAACAGGAAGTGAAATTGTATCCTCCCCTAAAGGAAAAACCACCATTTGATCTAGTGTGCTTTACCACTCTGCCAAGAAGAACATAGCAGCAGGTAAGGTTCTGTTTTTCCATTTTTAAGGAAAGCACATCCCTTTCCCTGAGATTATTATCTTGAAAGCTCCATATCTAGTCAGTCTCATATCCAAAACATAAAGCAATTAATGGATTTATTTTGAATCTGACATTTTTATTACTTCAAACATTATTATAGTGGATATTTCATTTCCATTATATATGCAGTTATTAAATAATAAAAGTTCAATGGACTTGTCTTTCAATTTCCCTTCATATCCCCTTCATATGAATAGAAAACCAACTACTGAAAGTTATGCAGGTACGTGGTTGGTGTTTATTGCAGTAGCGAATTCAAAAATAATATAAATCTATTAATTTTTTAGAAATTGCTTTGTTTACATATATATCAATAATAAAAGTTCAGTGGACTTGTCTTTCAACTGACTTCAAAGTTTCATAGTCTCTCTTCTCATCAGGGTCAGATAAATCTATTGAATTATTACCACATATATATGTAAACAAAGCAATTTCTAAAAAAATTAATGGATTTATATTATTTTTTTTAAAGTGTTCAATGTAAAAATAGAGCAATTGAAGATATGAAAGATTGTTTTAAATAAATAAATATGTTAACCTAACATCTTGGTATTTACAGGTGTGGCGATCCACAGGTAAAAGCATACTAGCTACTAAGTTACCACATTGTTTATATATTTAAAACAATCTTATATCAATGTATGTGTATCTGTGTGTGTGAGTCACTTAGAAATACTATATCTACTGGTCCATAAGACACACTTCCCCTCCCCAATATATCTAAATAGAAAACCAACTACTGAAAGCTATACAGCTAGGTGGTTGGTGCCTATTGCAAAAGATGCCCTTGCAAAATTGTAATCTATCCTATACATACCTACTTCTCATGCTTGCGGCTGCATCATATTGAAACATCGGTTCCTGTATGATCACCGAAGTTAAGCAATGTCAAGCCTGGTTAGTACCCAGATGGTTGACTGCTTGGGAATACCAGGGAGCTGTCAGCTTGGATGTGCATGTGGTGTAATGTATAATGGCTCTGAATTGGTAATTGGAGAGCCGAGTTCCAATTCTTGTTTATTACATGCAAATTCCCTTGGGAAAGGTATGAACTCATCTCTTCTCCTCCTACAACCAGCTATGTAAGACTTGTATCACTAAAACCATTATTACATAAAAATTTTTTTTTTTTACAATCTAAAAATATTTTCCAGCTTTAAATAGCATACAAAAGAGATGATGAGCTGTAAAAAACTAATCAACCAAACTAAAATCAGGTCCTAGAGTAACCAAATTAAAGAGGCGCTAATATTTGGCAAGCATAGTACAATGAAAAAAAAAGCCCATTGGAGCTCAATTTTTCAAGTGAGAATGGTCTGCTTGCCTTCAAAATCTGCATTCAAGATCCTAGTTTTTACTTGAGTTTAAACCCTTACTCTTGGCATCCTCTGCATGGGTAGTGTAATGGATAGCAGCTTTGAATGAGAAATTGGAGAACTGAGTTTGAATTCCAGTTGGGTTTGTTGTATTCACTTATGCGCAAATATCCTTGGCAAAAGGTATGAATTCATCTCTTCCCCCTAGCTATGAGTTTAACAGAATAACTTGTATTTGGAAAATCATTGTTATATCAAAAAAATTGATAATGTAATATTCACTTTCAAAAATTAATTATTCTTATAATTCAAATGTTTGGGCTTTAGATAAGCCACAAAGGGTTGGTAACCCATAAAAAATAAATCAATAAGACTCTGGAATCCTTGATAAATATACAATTATCTGCTGGAATTGCACAGTAGGTAACGTGATCAAAAATAATTGTCCCCCCCCCCATTTTTTTCATATCATTAAGCTCTGTATCATGAATATCAATTTTCATTTTTATTTTTATTAAATTTTCTAAAAGTAAATAGGGGATCCAGTTTTCTATGTAAATCGATCCCCCCCTCCACTGAAGCTAAAACCAATGTTAATATGATGTGATTTCTTAAAATGTTAAGAAACACTTTTTTTTAGAAATTTGAAATTCATAATCAGGAATTCTTTTTTCATTTATTACTGTAAATTAAGCACTCCTGCTTACAAATTAAAAACAAATATTTTTTACATTTTTATAAATCACATCATATGAGCATATTTATTTTGTCTTCCATGGGGAGGGGTAAATTTACAATGAATTTACATCACAATCAGGAGCTTCCTATTAATTTTTATAAAATTTAATGAAAATTTATAAAAAACAACAAAAATGACTTCCTCTTTGTGATCTGGAGGGCATCTGGTTGCAATGCTTATTGTTTGGCGCCACCAACAATTCTAGCCAGGAAACTATTTATTTTTGATATTTACTGAACTAAACTACAAGGCCAAAATAGCAAAACAGGGTCAGGAGTGGGGTGGTGGTGGATTGTGTAACACCAATCAACATTCTACATCCTGGTCTTCACCTCCTCCAGGCTCAAATACCAATTTATAATACCAGCAGGAAATACTCATCTATTTTCAGGCATAAGCTATTATATCAATGTTATAAATATCAGATTATTCTTAAATACTGCTAAATGAGACAGAGAAGACCTGTTATTAGGAAGATGTTATTGTTGTGACTTTAGTAAATTTATATGATCGATCAGTCAGATTGTATCTCATGGGAACTGGTCCTGTTTACATTGTAATGAGTAGAAAATGCGAGTGTTCTTAGTTGTATGACATTCTGATTGATAGTAGATTTAAGATACAGCCTAAGCATTTCATGCTACACTTCATGAGTTTAAACTAAAAACCTACTTACTGTAACTAATACTTATTAATAGTTGATTTGGCTGCTAGTCTTTCTCTGTTCAGCTGTTATACATTTACAATAAAAACTATTTCATGTAAATAATCTGTTCTTCTTTATGGCTTTTTCCTTTTCTTTCTTTTCATTTTTGAGTAAGTGTTTAGATAAGGTAAGAATTGTAAAAATAATTATAAAAAAATAAAATGATGGGAAAATATAAAACTATATATAATCATATAAATAATTCTTGGGTCACCTCAATGTGGTATAATGGTTAGCAAGCTTATCTCACTAGAACAGTTACAATTAAGTAGTGAGTTCGATCATCACTGAGTAGCCCCTGCTTTCAGCCTTGTACCACATCTAAGTTATGCTGAGAAAATCACCATAAAAACTCTTATGACTTCCTCTCTGTGATCTGGAGGGCATCTGGTTGCCAAGCTTATTGTTTGACTCCACCAACAATCCCAGCCAGAAAACTATTTTTAAAAAATTTATTCAGCATCCTGTAGCTCAAAGGTTAATCATTTTTCTATTTTACTTAATATTATGTTTATTCTTTTAGTTGAAGAAGTCTCCAAAATTTATTGTGTCCTATAGTTCAAAGGTTAATTTTTATGTTACATTCTGGTGGCTTTTAGTGGATATCAACAAGTCTCATTTGAACACTAACACTCTGGAAATTCATATGATAGCAATAATAACTAGCTAAATCCCTATCTTATGAACATTTCTCTTAATAATAGTTTTAAAAAAATTCAGCAATGTTATTTTATTTATGGTAACTGGATTTTTGGCGATTGTCTTACTTAGTTTCTGTTGTTCAATACTGTGCAACAGAAAAATGGCACATTTTCACAGTTTCCATCACTTCTCAGCCTTTTGGCTGGGATCAAAGTGTAGTATCTATGCTCAGGTGGATTGTGCAACTGAAATATTATTGAGAGGTGCACTGTCTTGGGAAACAGTTGCCAATGCCAATATCTCCCTTATTACACTAAAGCGGTGTGACCGGTAGTAATACCGATGCCAGCGCAACCAACAGTTGCGGGGACTGGGCTATTTTGGGATCTGGCTTGTGTGCACACACTTGGGCTCCCCACATTAATCTGAGTTTGTGCCACATCCTGCCAGCATGAGTGGCAAGAAAATACAAACATTTCTTGGCCTTTTGGCTAGAATCAAAGTGTAGTATCAGTTCTTTCATTTTCCCACTGAAACCAATTAGTGTCTTTTCCCTCCTTTCAACATGATCAAAATAGAATAGTCCATTATTTATGCAGTTGTGTGAACTAATGAAGGGAGTAACAAGCACAATGAAGGCTTGGAAAATTTGATACTCACAAGACATATTGAAGGCAACAAGAACAGAAGAAAGCAGTGCATAACCTATCTATTAATTTTGAGTAAATGGTTGACAGAACAGGAATTAGTAGAAATAGCAAAAAGACAAGTTTTACTAAGGACAGGACATTATGGAGAACCATGATCATTCACATTCTGAATGAACAAGGCATATAGAAGAAGAAGGTTGACTACTTTCCAATTTCATTGTGCATTGCAGTGACAAGAAGGATAAATAAAATTAATATGTAAAAGAATAAAACTAATTTATTCAGGTAGACGGGATTTTGTGTTTATATGTTATGTTAGTTTATATGTTTATATGCTATATGTTTTTAAAGCCTTATATATTATGGATTTATTTATAAATAAAAATTTATGTTATATATATAATCTGCATAATACAATTGGTACCAACAAAATAAGTTATCAATATTTTTTAATAAAGATACATTTTGTAAACATATAATATGGGCCTTCACCCAACTTTTCACCAACTGACCAATACTGTATCACCATTCTTATTCATGTCAGTGTGCACCAAAACTGGGAGGAGCCAATTGCAAACTCACAAAGAAACAAAAGATGATGTCGCAAACCCTGTTTCCAGTATATTTGTGTGTTTATTTGGGGCTTTTCTGGTAAAATACAAAAAAAAATATGGCCATTAAAAGAGTGATAAGTAAACTCCTCTAATATATTTTATAAACATCCTGTACATTAATAGCACAGTTATATTTGTGGATCCCTTCATTAGTTTTTCTAAAAATCTATATATAAAATTCTGTTAGTACGTCTGTCCATCACACCCTCTAAGATAGCCATACATTGACTGATCAAAACCAAATTTTGGGGAGAAGTGCAAACAGGTAAGGAGGTGCAAACTACAGTTAGTTTTACTAGGGTGCATAGCTTAGTACAATAAATTTTCATTAATTTTTTGGGGGAAAAATTAAGAATTTTATTATTTAACATACAAAATATTCCCACTATTTTAAAACAAATCTAATGATTAAAATAACAAATACTTATTTAATAAAGATGCAATATTGTTTTTTGTACGTCTTTTCTTTAGGCTTATATATATACAAGAATCCAGTTTCCAGTTCATCCTGCATTTGCAAGAACTATAAAAACAAATCACAAAAGTTAAAATTTGGCTTCAGAAAGTATTATTTACACACGGACAGTTGTATGGTGCATGCTCAAGAGTAAGAAACCCTAGGAATTTATTCTTCACTGTTAAAAAGGAAAAAAATAAATTTTCTTAAAAATATTGTTTACCATGAAGTCCTATAAAATTAAAGAAATTAGTAAACTGCAAAGTAGGGGTTTTGTCAAAGTATTTTTCCAAACAAATCAACTTATTCAAATTTTATCGATTAGTTTGCAAAATTGAACAAAATGTAGAGTTTGTAAATTTTGACAAAAATGTTAACAGTAACTCAAACAATACTAAATACTGTGAAGATTTCAATATGCTGATGTGTGTTGCAAAAAATTCTAGTTAGGAAAAATTCTAATAATGGAAACATAAACGACAGTTATATATAAAATCAGAAAGTGGCAGTTGAAATTTCTGGAACACAATGAGAAAAGAAAGCCTGGAAAATTTGACATGCACAAGACATATTGAACACAGGAAAGACAGAGGAATGTTGTGATTAACATCCCTAACAAGCTTGTGCAAATGGATGGTAGAACAGGAAGTGGGTGAGATAGTAAAAGAACAAATATTGCTGAGAGCTATGAATGATAGAAGGTTGTGGAGAGCCATGATCACGCATGTGTCTAAGAGATACAGTATATAGAAGAAAAAAGAAGTATATAAAATACACTGTATATGGGAGAAAGGAATGAATTTAAATATTTTTAAATGTGAAAGCTTATATACTAAGCCAGTCTTTATCTAATTATAGGAAATCTAGGATTGTTGATTTTTTTTTTTTTTTACAGTGACCTTCACCCTGTACAAGGCCAGGAAGCAACTTGCAGTAAGGGGTTACAGAGTAAGGAGCACAGTTAATATGTGGGAAAGATAACAGTTAACTCTAAACTTGAATGGGTTAAGATTGTAGTGATTGTGAAGAACACATTGGTTCCACAGAGCAATGGTTTAGGGGAAGAAGCTGCTCAAGTGGAACTTACTTTTCACCAGTGGAATATCGAAGGAATGAGGGTGGTTTGCTACAATGTGCCTAACATGGTGGGGGTCCTAGCCATGAAGGTTAGAAGTGGTGGAACTAAGGAAAACAATTCTTTTATTGGTTTGTTACAGTGGATAAAAATTATTTTAAATTCTATTTCTGTGTAATAGTAATGTAAAACTAAAGAGATTTTTTTTGTTTTCTTTTTTACTTTACCAACTCCAACTTTTGTTTTATTATTTGTAAAAGGTTTATTACTTAAATATAGGTAAGAGTTGTGCAATAAAATTTTTATCCTATTAAATGTTAACTGATCACTTCGACCATTGTTTTGTGTTGTTGTTATATAATGACAGGTTAAAGGTTGATTGTTGTTTGTTAGTAAAAGTCTCACTGTTGGTTGGTCACCGATACTAAACATGTAATACAGGGGCATGTTTGCTGTAATATTTCTAGAAAAGGTGACATTTGAATCTGTATCAGTAAAACACAAGTGGATGTGCAGGTTGGGTAATGGAAAGTATAATTGGCAAACGTAGTTCAAAGTTCCAGGTTAGTCTGTCTGTTGTGTTCACTTTCATACAAATGTCTATTCTCCCCACCAGTTATGAGCTAAATAGCAGTGGAGATTAGGTTCTCTAGCCTTAGGTGATAATCACTTTAAGAGAAAGAAAAATTCTGTATTGAAAACTTAAGAGACGGTAATTGGAAACCACTCCACCATCTTCCCCAAGAAGTCATTGCAATTCACAAACCAACACTTTTACCTACTAGGCCATTGTCTCATAGATTAAATAAAGGGTTCAGTCCCTGTGGGTTACCCAGATTGATATAACAATAGAGGGCACAACAGCTGAAATGTTGTGATAAAAACAACAAAGATGAGGATAATAGTTCAAATATAAATAGTGTAAATAGTTAAAAACTGTTCAAGATAGAAGCACATAATGTTTCATTTTTTTTTATGCAAAAAATAACATTTGAACAGAACGGAAGGTATTCAAAAATTTGGGGGATTTGAATAGATTGCTCATACTGTCTATTTATCAGGTTGGCCATTGTTTCCCTTGTGTTTCATCAGCTTTTCAAAAAAAAAAAAACCCTTGAAATTAGTCTACCAGAAAATAAGAAACCTCATTTTTATCATTTTTTCTTTCTTTGAAGAAGTTATTGTACCAAAGTATCCAAAAACATTTGGGCAAGTATTTTTGCATGCATTTATGCATGTACAGACCTACACATGTGCACTCATACCCATCACATGTACACAGACACATACACATATCACATCCACCCACACATCACACAACATATTTATTTAGGCAATAATTCTTGATTAATACATGTTTGATTAAAAGTCACATATTAAATTTTGTTTTACCTGATTCTTCTTTCTGTGCAAGTAAACATTAATCACACCAAATAATGCACTTTCTCTCAGATACACTAGACTTATGACCATATCACATTGAAATATTGGTTCCCATACGATCACTGGAGTTAAGCAACACTGAGCTGGGTCAGGACCCAGACGGGTGATCGCTTGAAATACCAGATGCCATAAGATGCATTTCTAGTCACTCACTACTCTATTGTTATTTCCATAGCAAATGTTCAGAGGGGCTACCTAGTTCACTAGTTCAGGCCTTCACAGCTAAGGACTTACTATGCCATGTAACACAGCGTCACCTCATCTTCATTCCCTTCATATTACTTTAGGCTTACAGCTGCATCTTGTTGAAACACCATTTCCCATACGATTACCGAAGTTAAGAAACATTGAGTCTGGTTAGTACCTAGATGGGTGACTACTTGGGAATACCAGATGCTTTAAGCTTGAATGTGTGAGTGGTGTAATTGATAATGGATTGGAATTAGAAATCAGAAAGCCAAGTTCCAATTCCAATTGGGTTTATTATATTAACTTACATGCAAATATCCTTGCAAAAAATATGAATCCATCTCTTTTCCCACCTCCAGCTATGGGTTAATAAGTAGGACTAGTATCAGTAAATCATTATTATTTGCAAAAAATTCTAAAATATTTTTTGGCTTTAAATAACCTGCAAAATGTTGATAAGCCATAAACAAACAATTCAATCAAAACTCATTGTTGAAGTATAGACCATAGGTTGGCTCTGCTGGTGTTGAAAAAATACAAAGAGAGCATTTGCAATAAAGATTAGCTAGCTACCTTAGCAGACAGGTGTATTTGGATATAAGCAAGTAGCCATATAAGTGAATATAGGTCAGTGGTTATTGTACGGGAGAACTGCCCATAACTTTTTGATTTGGCTATTTCTTTAAATATTTTCAAAATCCAAGACCTTAATGATTGGGGAGAAAATAAACTATTAACATTGTGTGTAGACATTTTTTGAATGTACCCTGTCTTGTAACATTTTTTTTTATTACGAAAGTATTTAATTAACTTGTAGGTCAATGTTAAGTAACATGCATAAACATATTCCTAGAACACTCTCCGTGCATATGTGAATGTGTGTGTGTGTGTGTGTGTGTGTGTGTGTGTAAGAGAGAGAGAGAGAATAAGTTTGGTTTTATTGGAAAGAGATTTTTATATTGTTTTTGTTTGTTCAAGTTATTTTTCAAAGCAATAATCCAAATATCTAGTTTTTTATTATATTATTATAGGGCATTGTTTATTACTTTGAATTGTTTCTGTGAAAGTTGTTTTTTGGCTTTAGGGATTTAGCCATTTTTTTTTCTTTTTATTTGTTTTTAAACCGTGCATTCTTGAAATGAATTGACCAGCTAGGAGTAAATCAAACAGTAATTTTAACAAGTTTGGTCTTGTCTGCAAACACCTGGTGACCACCTTTTAAGTATAATTGATTCTTCATAACCCACTAGATGACACATACCTTCTGTGTATATCTCATTTAAAAATAAACTGGCTATTTAAAAAAAAGTTTTAAATATCTTTAAAATATTGTAATTATTTTTTTTTTATAAAATAAACCTGAATTTGCCCAGTTTTTGAAATGCTTCAATTAGATTTTTATTGTTCAAGTTTAATATTTTAGATTATACACTAATGAGACTGATCACAATTTTTACATAAAAAATGCTACTCTGATCAAAGGAGAAAACAATTCACTATGATGGAAATGTTTATAAAGTGCCTTGATTGCAAAGTCATTTACAGTAAATTGGCGCCCTGGCTCTTACAGTATTTCACAATTCTTGGCAGGACTTCTATTATCACAGTGTGGGATACCTACTAACAAAAGTGATGGAAATAAAAAGTAAAAGATTCTAAATGAATTCGCCTAGATAAAAAAAAAATATATAAAATCCCCAGCCCCCTTGTTCATGTGCATGTGTAGTCACACCAACATAATAAATTTAGCCCAATGAAGTCCTGAAGAAGGAAATGCCTTACAAGTAAACTTTTCCCCTTTGTCCCTTTGTCATATATATATATATATATATATATATATATATTGTTCTATATATATATATATATATATATATATATATATATATATATATATATATATATATATATATATATATATATATATATATATATATATATATATATATATATTGTTATCTCATTATACTCTAAATAAAATAACCATATCTGTTTATGTTAAAGTTTCTTTAATTAAAAACCATTGATATAATCATGCAATTT
Source organism: Acanthosepion pharaonis (assembly GCA_903632075.3). NCBI lineage: Eukaryota > Metazoa > Mollusca > Cephalopoda > Sepiida > Sepiidae > Acanthosepion > Acanthosepion pharaonis. The sequence continues at coordinate 812,949 of CAHIKZ030000283.1, read as the reverse complement.
TGTTTTAAAAGAAATATTTACTGTGATTTATAATTAGTTTAATCTAAAATAGAGTTGAATAGGGAGAAAGAAGATTGTGTAGTGCCAATCTTCCAAATGAAGATCACTGGTAGAAGAAGGTTCTGAAAGGATTCTTGGCAGAACCTGCTTTTCAAAATCAATACTTCAATGACCCAGCATTAGAATGTTTTATTCATTTATTTAAAAGTTTGATTGGGCACCTCAATATGGTATAATGGTTACCAAGCTTCTCTCACTAGAAAAATTATGACTGAGTAGTGAGTTTGATCCTCACTAAGTGCCCCATACTTTTGGCCTTGTACCACATCTAAGCTACACTTGGAAAATCACTATTTAAAAATTTGATTTGTTTTTTTATGGCTTATCAATCTTTTGCAAGTTATTTAAAACCAGAAAATATTTTTAGATTGAAAGAATTTTTTGCAGATAATAATGATTTTACTGATACAAGTACTACTACTTAACCCATAGTTGGGGGAAGAAGAGGTGGATTCATACTTTTCCCAAGGGTATTTGCATAGAAATAAATATAACAAACCTGACTGGAATTGGGACTCAGTTCTCTGATTTCCAAACTGTTATCCATTACACCACCTTCACCTGGTATTCCCAAGCAGTCACAAGTACAAAATGAATAATGGTTGTGAAATAACTTGAACATTGATCACTGATACAAGTCAGAAATACACAACTTTTAGACATGAAACAGGCTTTGTTTATAACTTAACACAAATATTTTTTTCAGTCAGGTTTAATATAGGATATGAAATAATAAAAAGTTGATAAAAAAAAATGTAATTGTATATAACTTTACTTTCATTAACTTTAAAGTTGGTAATGTTTTTTTTTTCTGATGAGTACATGTGTACACACTTTTATAAGAAAGATTTCTTTTGCTGTTGTCACAAGTGCTTCCCATATGACCACCTTGAATTCCTGACAAAGCTTCATCTATCTATCTATCTATCTATCTATCTATCTATCTATCTATCTGTTTGTCTCTATCTATTTCCCATTTTGTGTGTCTGTTTAATTTTCTATTTCAATCTATCTATCTATCTATCTATCTATCTATTTATTTCCCATTTTGTGTGTCTGTTTAATTTTCTATTTCTATCTATCTATCTATCTATCTATCTATCTATCTATCTATCTGCCTGGTGCCTTGTAGGACATAAGGTCTCCATAGAATATTTCTGCTCTACACTGTCCACAGCTGCTGCTTGTGCCTGACTCCAAGATCAACCTATTACTTCCGTCTCTTAATCCATAGTCCTTTGCCATGTTGTTCTTGGTTCTTTTCTTTAAGATTAGTACCATGTTGCAGTCATTATTTGAGTCTTACCTTAAAGTTTGGCCCATGAACCTTCTTCACTGTACCACAACATTAAGGGGTTTCATGGAGGCACTCTGGAGCAGTTCTGCCATGCTCACATGGTCTTGCTATCCAATCTTGAGGATCATTCTTAAGCTCTTGTTATGAAATTGTTCAATAAACTTGTTATCTCCTTGATTCAATTGCCTTATGGCCCTGTCACAATGAAACACCAGTTCTCGTACAATCACCAAAGTTAAGCAACATTGAGCCTGGTCAGTATTTAGAAGGGTAACTGTTTGGGAATGCCGGGTGCTGTAAGCTTGGATCTGCAGATGGCATAATAGATGCTCAGTGTTTGAAAACAGAGAGCAGAGTTTGAATTCCAGTCATGTTCGTTATATTCACTTACATGCAGATAACCGTGGGAAAGGTATGGCGATTTTCTAAGTGTAGCTTAGATGTGGCACAGGGACACCTAGTGAGGATTGAACTCATTGTTCAGTTATTAACTGCATATGGTTGTTTGCAAATGGAATCAACCAGTATGTAACTTTATAAATTGTAGTTATGGTGCTACTTTGACTTTCTTTGATATTATTTTCATCTTACCTTTAGTTTAACTGAGAGATGGTCACTTCCACAGTTAGCACTTGGGTGTATTTTTGAGGGCAAAATTGTTGTTTCCAAATCATTTGTTGATGATCAAATAGTCTGTCTGGTTCTTGGTGTTTTTTTCGGAGCTTTTCCATGTCCATAAATATTATCCTAGATGTTCTTTTGGAATTTACCGCATAGCATTGAAGAAAGGAGAATCCAATAGGTATTATATCTACCACATTGTATGATCCATGTCTATAGTTACCAATAATTCTCTTTCTTTTGAATCTTGCCCCCCGCCACCTTGGTGATGATGATGATTTCTTGGTGACCTAAACTGAGATTTGTCATTTTCTAGTGTGTCACAAAACATATCTATTTCTATGGTGTTTCTGATGTAGGTGCACACACCACTATGATTGTCATATTAAATGGATTACCTTTCAGTTTCACCAGAATTCTGTCTGATAGATGCCAATGCCTTAAAATTTACTGTCTTTTGTCTTTGTCCAATATTAATCCAAGCCGTCTTTCACTCTTCTTTCCTCCTTAGTATATAATTATAATTCAGTGATTATCATTTAAAAAAATCCTTATTCTTCTTCCATCTTGCTTGACATACACCTAGAATATTAATCTTCAGCTATCCCATCTTTTGTTTCCACATTGTTTCAACATTCTGACATTACATGCCACCTCTGTGATTCTCCCACCTTAATTACAGGTACTTAATGGAAGGTGGCTAGGCAACACCTGCCACACATGTTCATACTGAGCAAGGAATCTGTTTATAGTGATCTGACCATCTTTACACCATCATGTGAACTACAAATTAACATGTTCTTGGTAGGGATTATGAAGTGTGTCCCTGTTCCCTTCTCAACAGTGTTTTTATTAAGACACTGTCACCAGTTAACTACAATTCACTCACCTTTTGTTAAGTATTATATTTCATACCAAGTTGCTAACTACTAAAGTCACTTTAGCCTCTGGATATCTGATCAAAATTGATTAGATACATTTTTAATCAGTTTAAGGATGATATTAATAAATCTTAATAATATTAAAGTAGAAAAAAAATCCAAGTGATATATATTATGTCTTGACTTTGAAAAAAAAGTTTTCAGTGGATTTTCTATGACTTGGTGTCTCTCCTCTCCACACACATCAGTTTTTTTGTTTATTTTTATTAAAAATTTTTTAATCATTCCATCTCAGGCAAGGCAATAAAGCTACTAAGATGATTTATTGTGAAAGAATAAGAGAAAAAAAAACATTATTAACATTTAGCAATCTGCATTATTAATATCACTTCCCTTTCCACTGCATTGTTTTTCAAGGCTTCTCAATTGCAGTAAATTGTTAATTTCACTCAAAATTTCTGTTCCCATAACAGAATATGGCAAAACAACTATGCAATTTAAACAAATTTATATTTAGTGATCAGAGTCACATTCAGTGGCAGGATAAGCTTTTTGCACATTGAATGAAGGCGCATACAGAGTGATAACGGTTAAGGGGTTAAGAGAGAACAATAAAAGAACAAGGATTAAGACAGAAGATATTGATTGACATTGAATTTAAATTTTTTTTTGATATTTAGTTATGATGGCAGGTTTTCATAAACTTTTCATAATTTAGTATTTCATTTCTGAGATGAGTAATTATCAATATTCTTGTATTATTTCAAACTATTTTTCTCATCTTGGCTGATATAAATATTATTATAGACAACATTTCAACCAAGTACCCTCTGATCATCATCATATTATTTATCTCCCTTTCACTTTGAAAGCTGTCACAATTTGGAAAGTAAATCCAAGGGGAATTAATTCACAATAAAGAGAATGTTTACAGTGAAAGTTTATCATGAAACTAGTTGCATTAAATATAAAGCCAGTGTGTTCCATGTGTCACCATTTACTTTGTATGTACAATCAACATTTTTTTTTTTAAATCAGTTCACCCCAAGTAAGGTGATAATGCTACTAAAACACAAAGTTACTGGGAGTGAAAGGAAATGAGAAAACTTTATAAGGAATTGGAAACTCAATCCTAAACAAAATATCAGCTGTCCTCTCTTGGGTTTGAACTTAAATTTATATCAATAAGATGACTTTCAGAAAGTAAAAATTACTAAAAGAAAGAAAGAAAAAATTTACTAAACTTTGTACATATTTAAGTTTGAAATAAACAGACTGAAATGATTAGATTTTTTGGAGAAGAGTCCATTCATAACATCCTTATTCTGGTCATCCCTTTTATTAAATATTCTGGAAATTTTCACCAATTCCTTAAATTTAAGCTGCAAGAATTTTAGGACAAAAAGTTAAAAAAAAAAATAAAAAAAAATTCTTGTTCATAGCTTGGGTGAGAAGAGATGGATCCATACATTTCCCAAGGGTATTAGCATGCAAGTGAATGTAATGAACTTGACTGGAATTCAAACTCGGCTCTCTGATTCATCAATCTGGGCCACTATACATTACTCTCCACCATGCCTCCTGGCACAACAACAAAAAACTATTAAAGGCAGATACGGTTATAGCAATGTCAAGAAGAAAACATATCTTTTGACGTAATGTTTTTATTGCCTAGTCCGAACATAAACTTTGCCAAAAAACAGTTTGCACAATCTTAATAAAAATATCATCTTATTTCTTTATGTAAGAAGTTTTTCCATAAAGCAATATTTGGCACTGACAATGTTTAACAGCGCAGGAAAAATGGAGACAAATGCTTGCTAAGTTAGTTTGTACTCATTTAGCAGGAACACTCTTGGAGAAGGAATGATTCATCGTTCCTGATAGGTTAGATCAGGGATTACTTGTTGCTGCTGGTACCATGTAACCAAGGATAATCTGTTGCATGTTAGGGAGAAGATGAGAACCCCAAGTTAATCACCTAGGGTTCTATCAATTTCCTGAATGTTTGGACAGCACTTTCCATTTAACCTTTATCACTCTGTGACTTTATTTGCCATGCAAAAAGTTTATCCTGCCACTGAAGATGACTCTGATCCCTGAACAATAGTGTGTTTGAATTTCATAGATGTATTATCATATCCTGCTATGGCAACAGAAAACAACTTTGAATGAAATTAACAATAAGGATACTGCAATTGAGAAGCCTTGAAAAAGAAAGAATGCAGTGGAAAGGGAATTAATATTAATAATGCAGGGTGCTAAAGGTTAAGACTGCAATCTTTTATCGCAAGTAAAAATAAATGAGGTTATTTATTATTGAGCAACAGAAGCCGCTCTAACAGTGAATATTTCATAATTTCAAATATTATTAGCTCATAAGTAATATTGCAAACCATGTTTTATTATTATTATTTTAGAAGAATATGTAGGTAAGTTTGGAAAAGCTATGTTGATGTAACCATTAAAATGCAACATATTGATGCCTCGAAAATGTATGTGTCATTTGACAGGCAAACAACTGTTTTTTTTTTTATGCATTGTGAATTGAAAACATTTTCCATGAAACAAATCAATAATATTTAGAGAAAGGAAACACCTGCTCACTTATTACTTTAACCTACTTTCCCCACCTGGCTATTTTACCTAACAAAAGATGTTGATTATAAAATTGTATATAAAATGCAATACAAGTAGATATTCTCAAGACTGCTTAACCTCATTTTGTGGCTGGATTTTTAACTTTTTTTTAATATGTGGTTTAATTATACTAAAGTTTCTTTTGCACTTGCATTCTCACCTAGGTTGTTTTGGTCAGTATATCTTCAAGCCTTGTTAAGATACATATCATATTTGACACCATTCAAGAAATATTGATTAGAGGGTTTTATTTATTTATTTATTTGCTGAGGTTTTATTTTCACATGATTCTTCAGGATTTGCATTCTCATCTTGTTTGTTTTGGTCAGTATATCTTTAAGCCTTGTTTAGATACCTATCATATCTGATACCATTCAAGAAATGTTGATTAGAAGGATAAATTTTTTAAATGAGGTTTTATTTTTACACATTCAAGAAATGTTGAGCAGAAGATTTTATTTTTGAGATAGAGTTTTATTATTATTATTATTTTTATTTTCTTTGATTTCTGGCGTTTACACATTTCTTTCTGGGTCCCGCCCAGGGACCTAAGGTTAGAAATGCCATCATGACACTTTCCACATAGTTAAAGCCCTTCATAAAGTGTGGTCTGTACTTGTCAGAACAATTTTTTGTATCTCTTTGAGGCATGGACTTCCAAGAATCCCTTCAATTAGTCTACTGGAATCTTTTCCAACCAGTCTTAGGGCTCCAACTATTATTATTATTATTGTTTTTTATTTTCTTTGATTTCTGGCGTTAACACATTTCTTTCTGGGTCCCGCCCAGGGACCTAAGGTTAGAAATGGCGTCATGACACTTTCCACTGACAAAAAAAAAAAAAGATATTACAGAGATTAAGCCCTTCGTAAAGTGTGGGCTGTACTTGTCAGAATAATTTTTTGTATCTCCTTGAGGCATGGACTTCCAGGAATCCCTTCAATTAGTCTACTCCAATCTTTTCCAACCAGTTCTAGGGCTCCAACTACAACAGGGATTGTTGATGTTCCCATATGCCACATTTTCGAGATTTCTATTTCAAGGTCCTTGTATTTTGACAGCTTTTTGAATATCTTCAAAATACATTTCAGTCAGCAGGGACTGCCATATCAATAAGGAGATTATTATTATTATTATTATTATTATTTATTATTATTATACTGTGATTCTTTCAAACTTGCATTCTCACCTTGGTTGTTTTTGATTAATATATCTTTGTTTTGGTTAGTATTTTTGTTTAGATGTTTGTCCTTTTTTATAGCATTCAGGATATGTTCAGTAGATTTTATGTTTGATATGAGGTTTTATTATTATACTATGTTTACTTTCTTTGATTTTGTCACTGTATCTTCTATCCATTTTCAGGTGTTTTCATATCTAATAACATTCAGGAAATTCATACTAGAACATTTTACTTTTGAAATAGACTATTCTATTATAGTATGATTCAAAGATGAAACCTTTCTTTTTTTCTACATAGAGGTTCCTGCAGAAATGTGTATTTGGCTTTGAGATTAAGTAGTATAATATGAGAAATATAGCATCAGAATTAAGAAAAGTGTCCTGACTGTTACATAATATCAGTCCTCCTACATGGCAGTGAATGTTGGACAATCTCTTCACAGCTGAAGAAAAGACTTGAATCAACAGAAATATGGTTCTACAGAAGGATGTAAGCAACGACAAAATTTTAGAGTAAAGGAAAACAAAAAGTACACTTATACTTAACATCAGGAAGAGATAGTTGAAATTTCTAGGGCATATAATGAGGAAAGAGGGCTTGGAAAATTTGATACTCACAGGACAGATTGAAGGCAAACAGGACAGATGAAAAACACATAACCTATCTAGAGAGCTTTTGTAAATGAATGGCTGAAGAGGGTTTAGAAGAGATAACAAAAAGACAAAATTTATTACAAACTACAAAGAACGGAAAATAGTGGAGAGCCATGATCGCTAGTGTCCTGAAGGAGCACAGTACATAGAAGAATTTTGACAATGTTCTTTCCTTTTATTAATAAAGTAACAGCTCTGTACAAGGGTTGCCACTTATTAACAGTTATTGTCATCTATTTCAGTAACTATTAATGATATTTGTGTCTAACAGAAAATTTGGATTGAAGTTCAAAAGTTAAGGTCATATTGACATGAGTATAATGTCTTAATAATGTTGTTTGTTTCTATCAACAAAGCAGAGTCACAGTATCGTATTTCTCTGGCAGTATAGGGAAAAATAATACTGTAAATGTATTGCTAATGATTTTACAATAGAAATGTATTAAAAATCAGGAAGAAAGGATTTAATGCAAGCCTTACTGATAGAATAGGGTTAATATATGAGAAACTGCTGAAAAGTTCTTGGTCTCATCAAGAAGGGATTTAAGAAATATTTGATGTTTGGCCAGATTTTAGAAGTTTCACTTGGCCCAAGAAGTTTTTAGCATTCTTTCAATTACACTATTTACATTGTTTGGACTGTGATTTCCAAGTTTCATCAGTTCTTCAGGTGATATTTATGTTGGAATTTTTAATCAAATCCAGAAAATGCATGGCACATGGAACTAGAAAAATCTATCCTGGTGGACGAAATAAAGGGTTCACTTTGAAATTCCAATGTATATAACCTAAGGAATGCCAGAGTGTACAACGGCTGAAATGTCATGAATATAACAATAAAGATGAGGACAACAGTTTGACCAATGTAAATATTGTAAATAGTTACAATATCTCATCTCAGAAATATAGACAGATAACCCCTCATGTATAATGTAAATACAATGCTAATGATTTTTCCTTGTATAGAAATGCATTAAAATCAATAATGAAATTATCATTAGCCAGGAATTAAAGCAAGCATTATTGATAGAAAATGGCTATTATATTCTTCTTTAGACAATTGAACTTATTTCTCTTCATATTGTTACTACAGTACTTTGGTTGATTCAATCTACAGGCTGCTTGAGGTACATAATTTGTAAAGAAAAACTTTTTTTAATTTTGACACAGATGCTTGTAGAATGGATTGGTCGAAAAGTTGTAATAATGGCATCAGTTGCACAAAAAACAAAGCTTGGAATATTAAAGTTATAGACAATAGCTTGCATGATTATTTTTTTTATATCAGTGTTTTACGATATAAATGTGTTGAAAATAATAAAGAAAGGGACTGTCATTGGTCAGGAATTAATACAAACAAGTATTACTGTTTAGGGTTATATTCATTATTTCATTCATTTCCTTCACTCCAATACCTGCTGGTGTCAACAGAATTCTGGATAATCACTCTTCAGTGGAACTAACCGTAGTTGTTGAAATCTATCATGTTTTTCTTTTGCAGACATATATATCTGCATTTTTGTACAGAGTTAGGTAGATAGGGGTTATATATATATATATATATATATATATATATATATATATATGAAGAATGTGAAGAAATATAGTCTTAAGACGTGCTATATTTATGGGATAAAGTGCTCAATATCAGAGATAGAGTGTGTTTAAATATAAAAAGTGAACATAGAAGTCAACACTTAGAGGCAGCAGTCTGTTTCATGCTAGATGCAATTGTCAGGCCACGAGGCTAGATGCTAGATGCAATTGTCAGGACTCATGGCCTGACGATTGCATCTAGCATTAAACAGACTGCCCCTTCTAAGTGTTGACTTCTATGTTCACTTTTATATTTATATATATATATATATATATATATATATATATAAATAATGTAAATTCATATATATTGTATATGTATAATGTATATTCATAAAGTTGTGCTTTTGAGTAAATTTTCTATTTGATTATCAGATAAAATGTATTATGAGCTTGAATGAAATTCCAATGAAAAAAACTTATTTCGGCCTCTAAAAGAACTTCATTTAAATAAAGTAGTGTTCTTGTATGTAAATAAAAATGTCAATGCTGGTTATAATTATTCATTGAGGGGAAGCACTGAAGAAGTAGGGACGCTAAATTTTTAATTAAATTTTTGGTGTCTGACATGTTTAGACTCACAGCTCAGCTGATCTCATTCAATCTCCCAATGCTTTTGTTTTTATCACTCCTGTTGTCGTACTATGTGATAAATGAAAACAAAAGCATGGAGAAAGTGAATAAAGATCAGCTGAAGTGGGTTTCTAAATATGTTGGATGCCAAAAATTTTTAAATTTTAAACTTTAGTGTCCTTACATCTTTTGCATTTCTCCATGATGCATAATTATGACTGATGTTTTACATTTATATTGACAACTCTCCCTGTAATTCCATCATTATGAACATTACTTTAGTCTGAAGAAGTCCTTTTAGAGAATGAAACATGTTACATGGAATTTTTTCTATCTTGTCATCCTATTACCCAACATTGTTCTGATATATCAAAATTTATATATCATATTCTCTAATATTTGACAAAGTAAAAAAAATATCAATGAAACAAAGACTTATATTTGTGTTACAAATTCTCTAAAGCAAGAAATGGTAATGGTAAAATTAATGTTAGTGGTAATGGTAAAATTAATGGTAATGGTAAAATTAATGGTAATAGTAAAATTAATGGTAATGGTAAAATTAGGTGTTTCTATACAGGAAACATTTAGTATTCTTTGACCGAGCATCACTGTCACTTAAAATTTATAAAATCTTCTTCTTAAAACAGTTTTTCAGGAAATTAGACTTCACTAATATACTATTTGTTTTATAACCTTTTCTAATATTGGTGTAATTTTACCATTTTGCTTTGGTAGTGTGGAAAGTTAACATCTTTATATATATATATATATATATATATATATATATATATATATATATATATATATATAATATACATTCCTATAGATAGGAAAATAAATATCAGTGCATTCCTATGGTAAAGCAAATAGTGAAATTAGCCATTTCCATACAGGGAATATTTGAGATTCATTGACAAAAGAGTTAATGCTACAGTCAGTTGAAATTTATAAAACCCTTCTCTTAATACAGTCTTTCAGAAAAATAAGTTTCTTAAATTCAGTAAATGTTATTTCTTTCTCATACTGATGGCAATTTTTCCTTTCAAAACTTTTGTTTAAGCCTGTGTGGTAAGTCAGTATCGTGATTATATCATTATTATGGATCATTTAGATAATACCATTACTTCCACTTCTAGTTTAGTTAAATGTGCTATCCATTTTTGTTGTTGCTGCTGTTGGAAGTTATCAAGTGATGGTTTTGATTATTTGGCAAACTTCTTAGAATTTTGTAGTGCCAGTCTATAGAGTCTGATGAAGGATTGTCTTCATTAAATCCTACAAGATTCATTCACTTGAAGCTGTTTTTAATCCTCAATCTGAGAAGATGGTTGTATTTATTGTTTAGAAATGTCTGAATGAGTTGGATGACATACATAATAGTCTTGATCCTATGAGGCTATTTAAAATCATGACTCAAGTTTTCAATCATTTCACCCCAAGCAAGGCGATAAAGCCACTAAATCACAAGGAGTTATTAAGAGTAAAAGAAACTGAGAAAACATTGCTGTGACAAAAGGCTAATGAAAAGAGCAGGATTCAAGGAGACAGAAGATGATTATTAACATTGCAAATAAATTTTTGAAGATCCTAGTTAAGAAAAAAGTCTTGACAGACCTGTAATATAATTGATCCTAACCTGGCATCTTGACTTCAGTCACATTCTCACTGACATGTGTTTTTTCTAGAAATATTTTCATGGCAATTATCCTGACCTGATAAGCTTTCCTCCTTGGTGTCTCGACTGTATAAATTTAAGCATACTACTAGATTGGTAACTAGGTCTCACTGTTTTACTGTTGAACAAGCTATATGCAACTGGTTGTTCTATTCTAATAGCTTCTTTTCTCATACTTCACTATGGGATTCTTTACTGATTTCTTGGTTCTCTATAATCTTCAAAAATTTAAATGCAATGTCAAGGCTCACCTATTGTTTGGTTCAGACTCCTGCCCAATTTGAATGGGAGTAAAGGTTTATATCTTGTTTCCTATTTAGGATTGGGTTTCCAGTTCCTTCTAGCGTCTTTTCATTCTCTTTCACTCCCTATATAACCACTGTGTCCTAGTGGCATTATTGTCTTGTTTGGGGTGAAATGATAAATAAAAAGAGAGAGAAAAATCCCCAAGTGAGAACAGTGAGAGAAGAAAACTATTAGAATAGAACTTACAGTTGCACTTAGCAATTTCATCAGTAAAATCAAAAACCTAGCTGCCAATCTAGTCGCTTTCAATTCATGATTGATTAGGTAGAAATTTTTCCTGCAATAGGTTGCTGTTTCTTTCTGCAGTAGACTGGTTGCCAATCGAGGCTATTGGGCTCAGACTGTATTGTTATTCAACCCATAACTGGTGGGGAGGGGAAGAAATGGATTTATACCTTTCTCAAGGGTTCCCAAGTGAATGCAACGAACCCAACTGGATTTCAAAGTTGGATATCTGATATCTCAATCTGAGTTGATATCCACAACGCCTGGCACTGCTTAAATTCATGAAGTTGAGGTATTAAAGAGAAAAGCTCACCAGAACAATTATCATGAAAAATATTTTGGTTTTGTAGTATCTTAGTGTTGGGTAAAAGTACCTATAGTTTAACTTATCTGATTCCAATTTTTTTATTTCTTTGACTAAATTTGTTATAACTGATCCACATTGTTCATTTTCTTGTGCAACATTGATCCGTATAAATATAAAATGAGAGAGTGATCTGTCATTGGCAAGTCAAGATTCTGCTTTAAATCAAAGTATTTATGAACATTTGATAAGAAGCACAATTTTTTTTATGATGTTTGCAATATGAGAGGAGACAAATTTTATTGATTTAGTGTTAATGTGAAAGATTTTGGCTGGATGCTAAATCTCAGACAAGCAGTCTGAGTTGGGTTTATAAATTATTGTTAGAAGCAGACAACTGCTAGGAACATTCTGGCTTGTCTATGGAGAATTCAGAGGAAGGAGAGGAAAAGAATATTTGATGATCTCTAAATGGATATTTTACTCTAATTAAAAATGGTGAATCAGAATTGTACAAATTACATCCAGAAGATTCTTTGTCTGTTTAATAAATATTTGAACATTTTTTTAATTATTATATGCCTTATTCAAACCAGCATGCACACCTTAATTGCAACATTTCAGTTGTTACTTGTCAGCTTTCTTCAGATGACTGTCTTCTTTTGTCCTGAAGATCTTCTGAAGTTCATTGATATGATGTGTCCTTTCAGGATATGAGCGATCATGGCTCTCCACATCTTCCTATCCTCTGTACCTCTTAGTAATGTTTATCTTTTCACCATCTCTCCCCAGTCCATGTTTTGCCTTCATTTACGCAAGCTTGTTAGGTAGGTTTATCATGGCTCTCCACAACTTCCTATCCTTTGTAACTCTTAGCAAAGTTTTTCTTTTTACTATCCCTCCCAACCCATTCCCAGTTTTGCCATACAGTTACACAAGCTTGTTGGGTAAGTTGATCATGACTCTCCACAACTTCCTATTCTTTGTAGTTCTTAATAATGTTTGCCTTTTCACCATCCCTCCTAGTCCCTGTTTTGCAATTCATTTACACAAACTCATTAGGTAGTTTACTCTCTGCTTTCCTCTGCCTCTCCTACTTTCAATATGTCCTGTCAGTATCAAATTCTCCAAGCCCACTTTTCTCATGATTTGTCTCAGAAATTTCAGCTATTTCTTTCTGATTCCAAGTATATGCATCCATTTTTCTTAAAATTTCCTTTTACTCACATGTTCAGTCCATGGTATTCTCAGTATCCTTCTATATATCTCTGTTACCTCAAGTCTCTTCTTCATCTGTGAGAGTATTGACCCCCTCACTATCACATAGAAGATTGATATTACATATCAATTCAGCATTTTTTCTTTGTTTTTAATGAAATTTTCATATGTTTTAATACTTTGCTTAGCTTCTGGAAGGTAACTTTTGCTATTCCAATGTGCTTTCAAATTTTGGTATCACATTTATCCTCTGTTAAAACATTTATCAGGTGCTAGCAGTAGAGCCCGGCGTTGCCCGGGGATGTAACAGTAAGAGATAGATCAAGTATCGACCATCATAAAGACTGAAAAATAAAATTGACAAAGATTATTGTTTAAGGTTGACGGACATGCATGTCTTAATTAGATGTTTTTTTTTTTTTTTTTTTTTTACGAATTGGTCAAACCCAAACTCAAACAAAAACATTGTTTTCAATTGTTATGGATCTACCGATTGAATAGAATTTTATTATAAACAACTGTCTTGTAAATGTAATTTTTTAAAGCATTCTGAATGTAAAAAAAAAAGAAAAAAAAAAAGTGTGCAAGGCAATAAGAAAGACTACCTGCCAAAAAAAAAAAAAGGAAGCTTTGTTGAAATTGGTTGAAAAATGTAGGAAATCCGATCCCATATATAAGTGAAAACACACACACACACACACACACACACACACACACACACACACACACACACACAACCTGTGTTTTATAATAAGTATAACTCGATATGAGTTGTCTTCCTCCTTCCATTCTGGTGACAGTGATGCCTCTTAATCGTGTTTTCAAATTGATTTTGTGCAAAAACAATTGTGTTTTTTCCAATTTTTGGCGCTGTCAGAACCACCACAAGGTAATTTTACGTCGTCCTGTGAAGTTTTGTTGAAATTGGTTGAAAAATGTAGGAAATCCAATCCAATATATAAATGAACAGACACACACACACACACACACACACACACACACACACAACCTGGGTTTTATAATAAGTATGATTTAAATTTTCGTACTTCCTTGATTTTGTTATCTACAATTCATTGCCAGTTGAATAAATATTGAACATTTTTATTTTACTTTATTTTCTGATTTAATTGAACTATGGTGTTCATCTGAATTGTTACAATCACAACATTTCTCTGTTGTACTCTTCAGCTGCCTTCTTCTTGTCTGTCATCATATTCACCAATTTTCACAGAATTTTGAACCAAACCCTTTATGTCAGTGATTCTCAACCTATTTTGCCTGACGAACCCTTTTAATCATGAGTCAGGATGTCATCCCCACTTTTCCAAGATTGTCCAATTCAGAAAGTGTAATAATATGCATGTATTACTGAAAATCTTCATTTTTTTTTCCTATAAGTACATATATATTTACATGGTTCCACTTCAAGGATAAACTTATACAATTTAATTGCTGCAAACAACCCTATAGAAGAGTTCGAACTTGCTGTTGAAAACCAAGTAAACTGGAGAAATACCTGCTACCGAGGTATAACTAACTTTGAAAAGAATCGTTTCAATCATCTGAGAGAATTAAGAATTAACACTAAATCTCAGGCTAATACACCAGTCCATATGATGGTCAACCCTTCAGTATGCCCTTCGTGTGGATTTGTTTGCAAATCCCGTGCAGGATTGTTGTCTTATACGAAACATAAACTGAACTGAAAGACACTCATATGTTGAAAACGACAAGAGATTCTATCATTTACATGGATTATTTTTGTAGTGGCAAAAAACATGAACTCGCAGAAAGAAAACCCAACATGACCTCTCAGTTGTACAGGCTGACGCACATTGTGGGTTGTGCTGCCTTGGGGAGTTTGAAAGTTATCAAATCTGTGGCCCCCAATTCCTCCTCCCCCTGAAACCCTTAAATTCCCCCCTAGGGTGGAACTCCCCACTGGTAGAGAACCCCTCCTTTATCAGATGTAAATTGTTCAATCCTTAAGATAAAGAATCACACTCAGTTGTGAAAAAGGCACCAAATCACTCAAGCATGTTGGCTGAGGGAAACGGAAATAAAAAGAAATTACCAGCAGAAATGTGATGCCAGTTTTGAAACTTGTTACATCTGGGCTTCTATTGGCAGTTTTTCGATCTGGGCTTTTGCCACATATCCCTCATCAATAAAAACACAAGCAATCATGCAGATGGTGTGAAGAATTAGTGTCAGTATTAGTTATGTTCCCTTCAAATCCAGGAGAGTGATTCACTGTACCACTTTGGGTTAACGCTCTCAGCTGACATGAATTGGAAAGACTATATTGAATCCACTGCTAAGAAAGTTAGTTCACTGTGTCGTGTTAGACAATTTTTCTCTCCAGAGTCTATTTTTCATATCTATAAGTCTACCATTCATCCATACTTGGAATATTGCTGCCACATATGGTTCGGTGCTCCTGCTATTTATCTAGATCTCCTTAATAAAATCCAAAGAAGAATCAGCCATATTATTAGCCCTGATCTTGTGTCTCAGCTCAGTCACTTTCCCACCACTGTAAGGTTGTCTCCCTTTGCCTTTTCTATAAATACTTTCATGGTATGATGAGCTCTTCACTATGGTGCCTAGACTCTTTGAATTTAAGCACATTACTAGATCGGCAACAAGATCTCATCAATTTACAGTGGAATTGGCTAGATGTAACCATATATTTTCATGCTAACAGTTTCTTTTCTTGCACTTCTCACTTGTGCAATTCCCTTCTGGCTCCATGCTTTCCAGTCAACTTCAATCTTCAAAAATTTAAATGCAATGTCAATTGCTATTTACTGACTCCAGATTACTCTTCCTCTGTTCACGCTCCCTAGCAATTGTTCCAGTTTCTAACTCTTACACACCCAGTAAACCCCTTGTGTCTCAGTGACTTTACTGCCTTGCTTGGGGTGAACTCAATTTATTAAAAAAAAGTGTTTGTTCCAGTTGCTAACCGTTTACTTTAGTTGAAAGCACCACCTACCAATTACCCGTTGTGTACTTATGTTCAACCCCTTTAGTTGAAAGTGTCATCTACAAATTGCTCCTTGTGTATTTGTGTTTACCCTCCCCCCCCTTTTTAAGTGAAAGTGTTACTTTGTGTTTATTTGCATTGGACCTCCTATTATTACATCATTCTACAGATTGGTAGTCCTGAAAAGTCACATATTCTGATTCAGACAAATGGACAAGTATCACAAAGTTTAATAAGACTAGGGAGTTTTAACTGATAGGCGTTATCTCCCCTAAACAAGAAAAACAGAATAACAACAATCTACCTCTGTGGATTGAATAAAAGGTTTGATTCAAAATTCTGAGACAGTTATTGAAGAAGGTTACCTGATGAAGGTTGGAGATTTGAACAGCCAAAATTTTCTGTTTATAACAACCAAGTTATATGTATAACAGTGACAATTCTTTATCTAAAATCTTCAAATGAACCTATTCTTGCAATTTAACTTTATTAAAATAGTTAACACTGATTAATCTTATTCACTTATGTATCGCTTGTCTGTTTTATCCACTGAACTAGTGTATGTGACTTTTGGTACGACCAGAATCATGGATTAAACCCAGAATTGTCAGAGAACCAAATATATTTTAACCAATACTTTAATCTACTGAAAAATTACACTCTCTGGTTCAGTGAAAGAAACAGACAAGTGACACAAAAGGGAATAAGATTAGTGAGTATGAAATGATAGGAGTTATCTCCCTTAATCATGGAAAGTGGAATGAGAAAAATATGCAACTGTGAAGTGACTAGAAGATCCGATTTAAAATTCTGAGATAATTACAGAGTACAACAGACACCTGAAGAAGGCTGGGGGTTACAATAGCTGAAATATTATGGGTATAACAAACAAGATGCTGGTATGAATAACAAGTCATATAATAATGATAATTCCTGCTCAGTGTATATACTATGTTGCTATCCAGAACCTGGAATGTAGGAATGTTCATTTGACTATTGTTGCCATTATTGACACCCATCAATGCATCATGTCTAACATGTGCTGCAATTCTCCAATATAACCATTCAGCCTTTCAAAAACCCTCATGCTGACCCTCTCAAATGTCTCTAATTGAATAAAAAAGGAGCATGTGTGTGTCTTCAGATGACAGCTGCTTGCATTGAACTCTTTCCCCAAACTGAACATTATCATAACATGCATCCCAGTCTAAAGCTAAGGATCATGGATTGAATCCACAATTGTCAGTGTTACTACATCACAAGAAAACTTTGACGATTTCATCACAATATCTCTTACCTCTGATCATACAGTAATTAAGCAAAAAATTAGCATTGTCCATTTCTAAATTTTATATTCCGTCAGCATATATAGAGAGATTTTTATTAAAAATTTCTGAGTACAGCAAAAATATGATTTATATACAGGGCCGTCCTGGGTGTGACGATAAACTACATCTGCATCCTGGGTAACACGATTACGTCCAACAGCAAGGTCTCTGATCAGAAGGTTTTGAAAAGCGTGGAACCACCTCTTAATTGCTGGTGTTCCCAGGTCCACCCTGACCCGGGGTGGTAGCACCTGTTAGGGTCCCAAATGTGGGTAAATAGTTAGCCCCCAAATAGTGGTCAAAACACTATGTAAGTGTAAAAATTATTTTTTAATACCAGAAATACTTTGTAAAAAAAAAAAATTATTACCAGTAATACATTTTTGAAAAAAAAGATATTACCAGCGATACATTTTTGAAAAAAAAATATTACCAGAAGTAAAAATTTTGTCTGCATAAAATAACCCATTGAGATTGATATGCCGTAAAACAAACTAAACAAAAAGCTAACTGATATACAGGGAGTTTATAAAGTCTGTGTGCAGTTTTAAACTTAGTTTTTTATACATGATATAATTAATCTGCAAAAATGATAAGAAAAAACAATTTTTAAAAAATGTTTGTTTTATTGTTCTGCAGGTGCTACACATTCTTCACTTACACTTGGTCTGCCAGATTGTGTCTTATGATTGACAGAATCTGTTTCTGAAACTTTTTCATCTATTTGGATATGGAATTCCTGCATGGTATTTCTGTATTAAAATGAGTTCTTGGCCATCTTTGGACAGCAGTGCCAGATTTTAGCTCAGCCAATCAAAGAATGCAGTTTCCTTTCTCATCAAGTGAAGACGTTGGTCAATAACAATTCTGAAAAAAAAAAAAGAAACTATTTTGAAGTTTTAAGAAAAGGACAAAGAATAAAATTATTATTCTTTTTGCGAACAATAACAAATTTTTTGACTAACACGAAAAAGAAAAACTTGACATATCAAGCTTATAAACAGATTAATTATATGTTTATAACTGCAAAATTATAACTATTTCAAATTACACACAAACTTTATAAACTCCACTGTAATTTATATATGTAAATAATATGTTAGTCCTATTCCACGTTGGCATTAAGGCCTCTGATTTGGGAGATCGGAGCTTATGAGAAGTGTGGAACCACCTATTAATTGCTGTTGTTCCCCCAGGTCCACCCTGACTCGGGGTGGTAGCACCAGTTAGGGTCTCAGCTATGGGTAAATAGTGAACCGCCAAACAAAAACAAAACACTATGAAAGTATAAAATACATTTTTATAGTAAAATTACCAGCAATATATTTTTATATAAAATAATTACCAGCAATAGATATTTATAGTAAAATTACCAACAATACATTTTATCTCTATCTGAAGGCATAAGATTGTTGAAAATATTTAGATTTTGGCATTAAATAACCCACATGCTGCTAAACAAAATGAACCAATCAACCTAATTCATGTATTATTTATTTTCATCATTATTGTTTTTAGTGAAGAGGTTTTAAGATAAAGTTTCATTAATAATGAAAGAATTTCTTTTTGACAATCATGATTTTTATTATTTTTCTGTTGGACTTTGGTATCTTCAGTGGATACTTTTTTGAGAAAACTTGTATTCTTTGTTGATTTTGTGAGATTTTACAAGCATATTTTGCTTTTTTTTTATCTGGAACTTCATGGTGTCAGTATTCAATGAAATTTTTAAAAGTATTCTTGTCATTGTTGTGTATTTTTGTTTTTTGCGTTTCTTTTACCAGGTTTAGACATATTCATTCTCAAGACTTTCATATCCTATAATTTATTCATCCTATTGTTATTTACTTATTATATCCTATAATTTATTTTTACAAATTGTTCTACAACAGATTTGATATTGGTCAAATATTTCCCTTTAACCCTTGAGCCTTCACCCACCCAACCCCCCCCCCTGTAAATATTGGCTCTCCATATTCAACCTGCTGTAACCTGTCCCATGTATACTCCACCATAATATAAGATGACATCATCACAAATAACACAGGAATTGATGCAAACAGTGAGACTTTAAGAGCTGATATTTATAGGGCAGGTTTGAGCATGTTGTGTGCTAAAGGGTTAAGGATAGAAAATGAAACTCTGTTGAAATATTGTTAAATGAAATGCAGCAAAAAATGAAAATAGTCCTCCAACAAAAAATTTATTGTTTATTGATTTGAAACTTCTAACTTTTCTTACTGTTGTCTCCATACAATTTATCATGTTAGGCAAAATATAGAAAAACAAGAATTTTACATAAACTTAATAAAAATAAATAAAACCCAAGACTTATTTTAAATGTTTCTTTTAAAGAAAAACCTTTTGTTTCACATTTTATTTTACATTTGTAGAAGTTTCATCCTATAAGAAAAGAAACAGTTAGATTACATGTATTTTTTGCTTTAATCAGATTAATTTTTATTTTTTTTCTTATTAAACCAGAAGATTTATTCCTAATTGATTTTGGCCTTTTTAAATAAGTTACATTTATTTATCAATAATCTGATTAAGTGTGAAGGATAATCTACAGAGAAATAATAATAATAATAATAATAATAATAATAATAATAATAATAATAATATGTCATTGTCTCAGCAGACCACAGAGTCAATACAAGGAGAAAGAGAGAAAATAGAAGAAATAGCAGGACCTTGACCTGGAGAATGTTATAGTCATGCTATTAAAATGTGCCAAAATCCAACATTTGAGATTGGATAAAAATATGAAGAAGATTAGAGACTGCCTGGACCATAGCATTGCTGGGAACTGTGAAAATACTACGGAAGGTGCTGCAGATTTGAGGTGACATTCTCTCTTCAGTGATAACCACCTGAGATCTGTTGTAAACATGCAGTTGCATTGATGATGATGATGATGATGATGATGATGATGATGATGATGATGATGATGATGATATTTGCACAATTTTTTGTTTTCAACTGGAGTTACAAGTGTTGTCCATAAAGTTGTATGTTCAAAGATAGAAAGTACCTTTCACAGTGCCAAGCTATGCAAACTTCTAAAGCGATGGAATACTAGGCTTTATTCTGAATTTCTCAATGTAGGACTTTATCATTATTATTATTATTATTATTAGCCAAATCCCCATCTTAAGAGCATTTCTCTTAATAATAATTTGAAAGTAATTCAGCAGTTGATGTTATTTCATTTATGGTAACTTGATTTTTGGCAAATCAGTTTTCGTTATTCAATACTGTGTGCCTGAAAAATAGCACATTTATTGTGGCCACCTCGGCTTCTCAGCCTTCTGGTTGGGATCAAAGTGTAGTATCTGTCCTTGGGTAGATAGAATACATTTCATCTCTCAGTTGTGTCTCTATGGAAAGAACACAACTGAAAATATTGAGAGATGCCCAGTCTTGGGAAAGAGCTGCCTGTGGTAGAACCTCTCTCATTGCACTAAAGAGGGAGCCGACAGTTGTGGGGTTTGGCTATTTTTGGACCTGGCCTGGGTGCACAGATTCCGACTCCCCATATTAAACTGATATTGTTCACATCCTATCAGGATTAGAGTCATTGTGAACTTCTCAATACTTTAATTAGCTGCATATTTTGCCAGGACTATATACAGTTTTTTAATTCAGAGTTGTCCTTCTCCTAGACTGGTTGCTAGCCAAGGCTGAAGACCTCAGTTTACTTTGATATTTAATCCATAGCTTGTTTTTTTATAAAATCAATTCACCCAGAGCAAGGTGCCGGAGACTACTGGGTGTAAAAGAGAGTGAGAAGACTTTAGAAGGAACTGGAAACACAATCCTAAATAGGAAACAAGGGATAAACCTCTACTCTTTTTCAAAAGACCAGGGAGGAGTGTGAACTGGATGATACAGGGGAAGAGAGATATAGATTCATATATTTCCCAAGGGTATTCGAGCTTAAGTGAGTGTAATGAACATGACTGGAATTAAAACTCATGGCCTGACAATTGCATTTAGCATGAAATAGACTCTTGCCTGACTTCTTATATATATCCATATATATATATATACATGGTCAATCTAATCAAATCTCATGGAGATGTTTCCTGGATTATTATATATATATACAAGTTATATATATATATACAATAACCAATTACAATTACTATTCTTAAAAGAGTGCTCAATACAGAGTAGAGCAAATATAATTATATATTCAAAAATTATAACATAAATATGTTACAAAATCACTACAAAAATAGCCATTTTGTTTCAACACGTCTGGTGTCTTATCAAGTGATGATATATATATATATATATATATGTATAGATAGATAGATAGATATAGATAGATAGAGAGAGAGAGAGAGAAAGAGATTTATGTTTATCTGTTTTAATTATGAAAAAAATCACACAGAATCAATACATTTCCTTAAAAGTTTCAATATTCTCTATTCCATGCATTTCATACTTTTGAAAATGTCCCTCTTGCTTCAATTTGTATTGTTAGTTATAACACAGTGTTGAGAAAATTCTCCCATTGCTTCAGTGAAAGATATCACTTAATTTCTTACTTTGGATCAATCAAATTTCCAATGGAAATCTGAGGCTGATTGAGCATTTGTCTTAGGTATTACATGCTAAAAACTTTCTAATTCAAAGCAGTTTCTTATGTTCTATCTATCTATCTATCTATCTATGTCTGTTTACCTCACTCTCTCTCTCTCTCTCTCTCTCAATCTGCTCAAATCTATCTATCTAGCTAGCTAGCTATTTATCTATCTATTTAGCTATCCAAGTCTGTTCACCCCTCCCTCCTCTATCTCTCTTTGTTCATATCTATCTATCTATCTATCTATCTATCTATCTATCTATCTATCTATCTATCTATCTATCTATCTATCTCAGCCTGTTCACATGTATTTTTCACTCACTCTCTCTCTCTCAATCTGTTCATATTTATTTAAGTCTGTTCACCACTTTCTCTCTCTCTCTCTCTCTGTGTTCATATCTATCTATCTATCTATCTATCTATCTGAGTCTGTTCTTCTCTAAGTCTGTTCTTCTTTAAGTCTGTTCACCTCTCTCTCCTTGTGTCTGTTAATATCTATCTATCTATCTATCTATTTATCTATCTATCTATCTATCTATTTAAGTCTGTTCACTTCTCTCTCTCTCTGTTTATAAATATCTAAGTCTGTTCACTTCTCTCCTTCTCTCTCTATTTCTCTCTCTCAGATTGTTTATAAATATCTACCTATCTATCTATCTATCTATCTATCTATCTATCTATCTTTCTATCTTAATCTGTTCCTTATCTATGTATCAATCTATTCATTTTTCTTTTCTCATTCTATTCAGTATCTACAGATTATCTATGTATTGGAATCTGTTCATTTTCTTTCTTTCTAGAATTCAACCTCAGCTCTTGCATTCCTTGCCACTATCCATTACCCTGTCCCCCCGTTCTCTCTCATGTTATCTCTCTCTGTTCGTATCTATCTATCTGTCTTTCTCAATTTTTTATATATTTTTGTTAATTATCTATCTCAGTCTTATATATATATATATATATATATATATCAATCTTAATCTATTTATGTTCTTTCTTTCTTTAATCACATCTATCTCAATCTTTTATCTGTCTTAAATTGTTCCTTATTTACATATTGATCTAAGTCATTTTATCTCTCTCTCTCTTTGCTCATATTTCAATCTGTAATCATGCTATCTTAATCTGTTATTTATCTGTATGAATGTAAGACTATTCACTTTTTTTCTTTGTTTACATCTATCTATTTATCTATCGATCTTAGTTTATTATCTATCTGTATCAATCTAAGACTTCACTTTATCAATTTTTTCTTTCTTTGTATACATATATCTGTTATTTACCTTAGTCTGTTATCTTTCTGTATCAATCTAAATCTTTTCACTTTCTTTCTTTCTTTCTTTCTTTCTTATTTCTTTCTTTATATCTATCTATCTATCTATCTATCTATCTATCTATCTATCTATCTATCTATCTATCTATCTCTTTATACCTGGCCTAAGGTGTAGATTATTGGCAAGAGATCAGAGGTTGTGTTGCTTATTGATCCTTATTTTTGCCTTCTAGAGCAAAGGGCTAACCTCACAACTAACTTTCCACCTTTCATATCCACACCCATTGTTTTAATATACATATATATATATATATATATATATATATATATATATATATATATATATATATATATATATATATATATATATATAGATAGATAGATAGATATTATCAGTATCACCCCATGCAAAGCAGACTTTTCCTTTATGTGCTGTGTCACTTCAGGATGTAGGCGATCGTGGCTCTCCTCCTGTCCCTTGTAGCTCTCAATAAGCTTTGATTTTTTGTTATTTCTTCCAGACCCTGTTCTACAACTCACTTGCTTAAGCCCATTAAGTATGTCATGCGTTACTTTCCCCTGTCTCCCTTTCCCTCTATCGGCCCTGTGAGTATCAGATTTTTCAAACCCTCCTTTCTCAATATGTGTCCCAGAAATTTCACCTGCCTCTTCCTGATGTTAACTATGAGTTTCCTTTTTGTTTGCCTCCTCTCCAAAACCTCATTGTTGCTCACATGTTCAATCCATGGTATCCTCAGCATCCTTCTGTAGAACCACACCTTTGCTGCCTCAAGTAAAGTGACTAAGACACAAGGGGTAACATAAAAAAAAGTAATAGTTGAGAGCAATGATTGCTTTTTGTCACAAAAGAACATTGTATTTTAAAAAAAAAAAAATACCATTATTTTTGACTGGTTTCTTTGTTTTCTTGTCAATGATTTTTAATCTATCTATTCTTTGGCTGTTAAAGTATAAATATTCAGCATACAGAAGTTGCTTATGCTGTTGGTTACAAACTCACTCCCATATCACGAAAACAATTCAGAACTATAAATGGAAATATGTTTAATAACATTTTTCCAGCATGCTATTTCAATGTATGAATGATTTTTTGTTTTCTGCTTGAGGTCTGTTAGAAAGTACTGTTTAAATTGAGAAAATCTAATACAAAATGAAATCTTAACATTTATTTATATGCATGTCAATTCAAAGGTATTTTACCTGTCATCTGAAAGATATTTTATCTGTTATGCCAAAGGTATTTTACCTGTCATGTTAAAGGTATTCTACCTATCATTTAAAATGTATTTTACCTGCCAAAGATATTTTACCTGTCATTTCAAGTGTATTTTACCTATCATGCCAAAGTTATTTTACCTGTCATTACAAAGGTATTTAATGTCATTGTACATGTAATGTACAATGACATTATGTCATATCATAGATATTTTATTTATAATTTTAAGTATATTTTAACCGTCAAAGATATTTTACCTATCATAAAGAAATTTTACCTGTTGTGCCAAAGGTATTTTACCTGTCATGTTAAAGATATTCTACCTATCATTTAAAATGTATTTTACCTATAATCTCAAAGATATTTTACCTGTCATTTCAAGTGTATTTTGTAGTTAAGCTTATGATTTATGATTAGTGTTGAAATATAAATCAGATAATAATTTCAATCAATTTATCAAATATCTGGCACTGATGAGCATTTTGATTTGAAACTCTGGAGTTTGTCAATAAGAAAGTCCATTGAACTTTTATCGATTTCTTAATTATGACAAATGGAAAGCTGTTTCCTTAAATCTAGATTTTCCATTTGTCCTGTTTTTCATACTTTATCTGGAGTCTGTATCCTATTTTACACACGCACATTTGCAGATATATATATATATATATATATATATATATATATATATATATATATATGAAGGCTGGAGCATACCATTGGTGAAATGTGAATATGATGATAAAAATAAGGACAGCAGTCTGAACAATGTAAATAATGCAAATTATTTATTCTTATTAATCATATAGAGATTGAGCATTATACAGTGGAAATTTCAGATAAAAAATTAGCTATTAACTGTGCATCAGCCTATGAACTTATTGATCTTCGTGTGTGTGTGTGTTTATATATATATTTATATTTATCTTTTTCTCTCTTTGTTCTGAATGAGAATATTTTAAAAACATATTGAATGAATTTTCCTTGTAATGTTTCTAACAAATTTTTCTTTTTGTTTGCAGGTGAGTTAAATTGAAAACTTATCTTTTCTGAAATTGACAAAGTTGTAACTATCTGTTTACAACATTTGTGAAAAGGGTCTTCTTGACATCTTTTGTTGGATTTGAATGAATAATATGTGTACTACTTGTTTAGATAAGGTATGTTTACCTTTGTTTTTCTGGTTTTTATTTTTTTTTTTTCAAATAAACGTACTGTTTATGTAATTTATGATATAATGAGTCTTAAACAAAAACACCAAAACTCTCATGTTTACCTAGAAATTCACTGGGAAATATTTTACTGTAGAAATGCATTATTAATTATTTTCTATAAAAGTGCATTACAGTTACTTATGAAACTAACATGTTGAAACTTTCGTTTGCCACTCAAATCATTGCATATATAGTAGCAAAGGAAATACTAAAAGCATTTATAGAAATACAATGGAAATTATTTTATTATAGTAATGGATTAGACATTCTTTTATTATAGAAATGCATCAGAAATTTTATTATAGGTATACTTAAAAATGCATTATAAATTGTTTTTGTATAGAAATACATCATAAATTGTTTTACTGTAAAATGCATTAGGTATTGTTTTATCATCAAAATGTATTAGAAATTGTTTACTATAGGAATATGTTAAAACTTATTTTACTATAAAAATGCATCAGAAATTGTTTTACTATATGAATAAATTGTTTTACTGTAAAATGCATTAGATATTATTTTACCATACAATAAATCGAAATACATTAGAAATTGTTTTACTATTGAAATATATTGCAAATTTATTACTATAGGAATACATTTAAACTTAATTTCTATAGAAAGCCTTTTATTCAAAGTACAGTAAAGTTAACAGCCAATTACATGATATTTTTGGGAGGGTGACCAGGAAATACTGTGCTAGGTCATTGCCATAATCAGACCCCTAACCAAGTGTGGCTGTAGGGGTGCTGTGTACAACATATGTTAGGGTTGAAAGACATGTGTAGCATGTCTTGGGCAAGTAGACCTAGCATAGCCTATTCCTCTCCAGGTCAAACCACAGTCAATGTTCACCAACTTGAAATCTCGCCTTGTTCATGGATATGTGGTCATTGATTTCATCAAGAAAACCCTTCATCCTGGCCATTAACTTCTGTCTAGGAAGCACTGTGCCCAGCGGTACCATTTCATCATCGCACAAGCTGCACACATAGCACTGGAGTTCAGTCTACTCAATTGTGCTAAATGGATACTGACTTTACTAAAAGGTTCATCCTCCCTTTAACAGGTCTTGTTTTTTTATTCACCAATGACCCAATCATGTAGCAGGTAATACCAGGTTATATAGTACCAGTATCACCTGTAGAATGACCAGACAAAAAAAAATCTGGCATATTACCTGTGCTATTTAACAAAAAAAGTTAATATAATATGTAGAAAGGTTAACTTTTATATTAAAAAAAATCTATAGTAGCTATATTATTTTTATTCCTTTAATTCATAGCAATTATTTCACCATAAATTGTGTATCCTGTTCCTACCTAAAATGTGTTTTTTACTCTTAATGTCATGGCAACTTTATTTCTAATCAAATAAAACCTAAAAATTATAAATTTCTGACTGCTTCTTCCATGCATTCGTTAATGATAATTTTCCCTTCTTTCCTTCCCAAATCTAAAGAACACACATATATATCTATCATTTTACAAGTACTTAATCCAAGACCAGATTTCTTAGCAGACTTCAGCACATTTTGTCATGGAATGTTGAAAATTTGGTCTTGTTCAGCTGGTGAAACTTCATCCATTTTTCTCCACACAGTCTCTCCCCCACCAAAAGAAAAAAAAAAAAAAAAGAAAGAAAATATTCTCTGCTTGTGTTGCAGTTTTCATGGAATAGCTGAAAACCCCTGATCCTTTTTCCAGTAAGTCTCATCTGCTAACTTTCATCTTGTGGTTCCTACCCCTATGTTTTGACTGAACCTGTAGCTAAAGAAATAGGCTGACAGAAATTCACTCTTCCCTCACTCCTAAAGTGTAAATAAAATCAGCTTTGGAGTAGATCCCTACCCACCACACCTGCTGCTCAGTTCTCCTTAAATATTAACTTGATGAGAATTTATGCAGCAGCTGAAAGTATGGCATTGCTTTGAATCTGTCTTAGACTTCCTGGATTTGTTAGGAGGCAGAAGAGTTCCAATTGAAAAGGGTTAGTTATCTCCATTAAGGCTGTTTGTGGGTAAGAAATGCCGTTCATGACGAGTATGACCGTTAAAGATGTTAAATAATGTCTGAAATTCAGAAACGAGTCATTCTTATCATTCTAAGAATTATCTGAACTAATATCCTCATCTTTGCTTTTTTTTCATCACTTTCTTCTTTTTTTTTGACTAAATGTTCAAAGTGCCAATCAGAATAGAATGTAACTGAATGAGGTTGTTGTATGTATTTAAGAAGAGGAACGAAATGTAGGATATGTGGAATGACCCTAGACGTGATGGGGTTAAGATTTTAGTGATTAGAGAAGCATCCTCTTGGGAGTCTGTTTCACAAAGTTCTACCTTTAGAAAATTACTAGTGTAGCTTACTTTGGCACAAGGCCACAAAAATGGAGTACCCACTAAGGATTAAACTTATTACTAATGATCTATGTCTAGCTTGTTGACTTATACCACGATAAAACCCACAAGTAATTTATGTGTTAGAATTTGATGAATTTTTTTTTTTTTGCTTTCCTAGCTTTTTGTTTTTGTAAAAGGACCTTTTGTTTCATTTGCTAGAGGATTCATTCCTACTTAAACTCTCTCTCTTTTTGTACCTCTCAGGAAACGGTCAGTGATGGTCATCCATTGCTTAGTGTCTACTGTTGGTCATACTTAAACTTTTATGATTCATATTTCTCTTTATGGTAATTGTTCTTCCATCAATTTGCACAAAATTTTCAAATTTGCTTTATTTTGTTTCTCTTGCCTTTGATGTGACCTCTACAAAAACCAATTCAATATATTCAATACCTTTTATATTCAAAATTCATTCAATATAAATACCTATTATATACGCATTTCATTTAGTGTATTTGATCACTATCCGGATTACTTTGGAAGTGTGCTGGTCAAACTCTCTGCCCAAAGGCAGAGAGGATCCCCAGACAAGGCTATGTTGGAGAGCAGAGTCTTGGGAGACAGCAACCTGACCCTGTTTTTTACGGGGTCTATGGGGAATTTTTGACCATTCATACGGGCTTGGACACCCCACAATAAACTCGGCCTTGTGCCACATCTGACCACGTGGGGCAGTTAGTGAATATCTCATTCAGTGTATTCATTAATTATAATATTATTCAATACTAGCAGTAGAGCCCGGCGTTGCCCAGGGATGTAACAATAAGAGATAGATCAAGTATCGACCATCATAAAGACTGAAAAATAAAATTGACAAAGATTATTGTTTAAGGTTGACGGACACGCATGTCTTAATTAGATGTTTTTTTTTGTTATTTTTTTACGAATCGTTCTAACCCAAACTCAAACAAAAACATTGTTTTCAATCGTTATGAGTCTACCGATTGAATAGAATTTTATTATAAAGAATTGTCTTGTAAATGTAATTTTTAAAGCATTCTGAATGTAAAAATAAAGAAAAAAGTGTGCAAGACAATAAGAAAGACTACCTGGCAAAAAAAAAGTGAAGTTTTGTTGAAATCGGTTGAAAAAATGTAGGAAATCCGTTCCCATATATAAATGAAAACACACACATACACACACACACACACACACACACACACAACCTGTGTTTTATAATAAGTATAACTCGATATGAGTTGTTCCCCTTTCATTCTTGCAACAGCGACGCCTCTTAATTGTGTTTTCAAATTGATTTTGTGCAAAAACAATTGTGTTTTTCCAATTTTAGGCACTGTCAGAACCACCGCAAGGTAATTTTACGTAGTCCTGTGAAGTTTTGTTGAAATCGGTTGAAAAATGTAGGAAATCCGATCCAATATATAAATGAACAGACACACACACAACCTGGGTTTTATAATAAGTATGATGTTCAATATCTTTAATATACACAATTCGTTCAGTGTATCCAATACTATTTATATATAAAATTATTCCATATATTCAATACCTTTTATACCCCAAATCCATTCAACCTTTTATATATATATGATTTATTTAATATATCCATATATTTAATATATCCAATACCATTTACATGTCTTAAATTTGCTGAAAGTTACTGAATATACTGAATAATTTTAATTATTCAATATCATTTGTATGTAAAATTCTTAGTATTGAATGAATTTTCTATATAAAAGGTATTTATTATATTGAAGAATTTTGTTTGTAAAGGGTCTTCAATTTATTGAATAATTTGAATTATTCACTATAACCAATGCCTTTTCAATCCAAAGGCAATTCAATGTAATCAATATATATATATATATATATATATATATATATATATATATATATAAAATTCATTCAATCTATTCAGGCTTTTTATAGAAAAACAATCTGTACTTTAACATTTATAGTGAACACAGCTGTTAAGAGAATATTTATTTACTGCATATATTTAATCTGTTCCTTCTTTGACTAATTGAAAGATATTTCAAAGACAAATTCTGTCCATTTGTTCATCACAGAATCATTTTGGATTCAAACAACAAAGACAGGGAAACTGGTTTGACTGAATCACTGTATAATAGTAACAAAATCTCATCTGGAAATTCTAATAGAAAGGAGAATGGAGGGCATTGTGTCTGTAAGAGTGGAATAAAAAACAGCAAAGACAAGGAAATTAATCTGAATGAATCAGTGTATAATAGTAACAAAACCTCATTTCAGTAATCCAGCAAGAAAAAGTCAAGGTGGGGTAAATCATCCAGTGTGTTGTGATAAAGATGAAGAAGCCAGTCCAAATAAATTGATAAATAATAGAAATAAATCATTGTTTCTGAAATTCAGATAAAAAGTAAGCTGGAAAGTTCTGTAGCTAAAAATATTGATGATGACAATAATAACAAGGAAACTGATTCACAAAAATCAATGTATAATAGAAACAATATCTCAGCTTAGAAATAAAGAAAGAATGAAGGCCAGAGAGTAGAGCAACCAAAACCTTGTGATACAAACAACAAAGACAAGGAAATTGACCTACAAAAGTCAATGTATAATAGAAACAATATCTCAGCTTAGAAATGAAGGAAGAATAAAAGCCAGAGAGCACAGCAAAGACAAGAAAAATGATCCACAAAAATCATTGTATAATAATAGAAAAATATAATCTCCGAAATTTAGATGAAAAGAAGTCTGGTGATTATTACAGCTCAAAATATTGTTTGAACAATTACGAGAGTGAGCTGAAAGTTCACAGCCAGGACCATCTCCAAAAATGACCAGATATCTTAATAGTGATTTTTGGAAATAGGTTGTGTTAAGAATTTTTCTATGGCTGATGTGTTCCTTTTCAGCAGCTCTACATCCAACAACTCAGCAGGTTAAGAAACATTTTCAATGTACATAACACATTATGAGAACACATTATGAGAAAACATTTCGTCATTGGATAAAATTGCCAAAGAAAACGTTGTTGATCTTTTCTGATTTGCATTTTTAATGAAAGTAGATATGTTTATATGTCTCTTAGTTTGGAAGTCTTTTGTTAATACAATGTAAATTGAATGCAATCAATTCAGTGTCAGGGAAAAGTCTTTGTACTGTACCTCCTTTTAGATTATCAACAAACAGGAAGGCAGGTGATAAAACTGGAGGCTCAAATAATTAAATTCTATCCACCCAGTTATATTCTTTACCCACTTTATTTCTTGTCCTCTCTCTCTCTCTCTCTCTCTCTCTCTCTCTCTCTTGATCCATCTTTCTTTTTTCTCTTGCATTCTCTCACTCTGTCTCTTCCATCTTCTTTGTTTCTCTCTCTTCTTTGAATCTTTTATTCTTTAACTCTGTCTTTCTCTCCACATTTTTTAATTTATCTCAGTCTCTATCCTTATCTTCCTCACTCTCTCTCCATCTTTTTTTTTTGTGCTCTCTACAACTTTCCCTCTGTTTTTCCTTCTTCTCTCACTTTATCTTCATCTTTTTCTTTTTTCTTCTATCCTCTCTTTCCTGATCTTTTGCTTTCTTTCTCTTTCTGTCCACCTTGTTCCCATCATCATCATCATCATCATCATCATCATCATCATCATCATCATCATCATCATCATCATCATCTCTTTCTTTCTTTCTTTTTTCCTGTTTTTTCTTCTCTCTCTTTCTCTCACCATCTTTTTTCTTTCACTATCTCTCTACATCTTTTTCTTTTCCATTCACTTTTTCTTTTCTTTTTTGTCTCTCTTAATCTTTTTCGCTTTATCTTTTCTATTTCTTTTCATTTTCTCACTCTTCATCTTTTCTTTCTGTCCATATTTCTTCCTCTTTCTCCATCATCATCATCATCATCATCATCATCATCATCATCATCTCTCTCTCTCTCTCTCTCCTTTTCCTGGTTCCTCTCTAATAATAGAGAAAAGATCCCCCCCCATAACATCTTTGTCTCTTCATTCTTTTCACTCAGAATGAAGCATCAAAAATCTTTCTGCCTTAGTAAAAAGAGAAAATCGCTAAGGTAACAAGAGATAGGAAGTTATGGAGAGCCATGATTGTTCATGTCTTGAAAGCTAAGTAAAGGAAATGCAGCTAAGGAGATGATATTGAGCTCATCTACAGGCTTAAAAATCAGCACTTGAAATGGATTTTTGCCTATTATATAATCTATTAAATTCTCTCTATATATATTTTAACTTTTTTTTTTACCTACATGTATCCTCATCTATTAAGTGATCTATGAAATATATTTTAACTCTCAAAATGCATTTATTAAATACACTATTAAATATCATTTAACCTCTATATGCATTTTGATCTACTAAATATACTATGAAATATATTTTATTGTCTGTATGTATTTTTATCTATTATATCTCTATCTATAAAAGGCAGGATGTGTGTGTGTGTGTGTGTGTGTGTAACCAATGCACGGGCAATTTTCGATGGAAATTTACATGCACATGCTCCAAGTTAGCGGAAAGGCCAAGACCGAATTTGCATTTCCCAACTCTCATCGTAAGTGGAAATAATCGATTTTTTCATGCTTCTACAGCAGTTTTCATGTAGTTTGCGGCCATTTTCTACTGGCCAGAATGAGAGCCTATAGCTGGCTGCCACGAATAGGCAGGAAGATTCTATTGGCCAGCGTGAGGGCCAACAGCTGACTGACATTAATGTTAACTAG
>CAHIKZ030000283.1:697500-775000 GCA_903632075.3 Acanthosepion pharaonis | reverse complement strand
TTTGAAAAGTGTCAAGAACTTTTCAGCACCTCATAAAAGCAAAACATTTTAGATTTATAAACCTTCTTTATTCTATCATGTGTGTGTTGGAATCAAATATGGATCAGAATCCAAAAGCAGGATAAGGAACAAATTGGAAATGGTTATAAATTTAACATTTTAATTCAGAAATTATCAAAAACTAAACTAAATATGTGTGTGTGTGTGTGTGTGTGTGTGTGGAGTGGGGGGGTGATAAAAAATTCTGTACCCACCCACTTCTCAAAATTAGTATTCTAATGGTGTTTGGATGTTGAAATAACTTATTTTGAAAAGTGGCCCAGGCCAAGGAGTTTTCAGTACCCCATGATGTGCATATGTGAATGTGCCCGTGTATGTGTGAGGAGGGGGTGATGAAAAATTCTTTACACCACCCAATTTTCAAAATGATTATTCTAATGGTGTTTGAATGTTCAAATACTTATTTTGAAAAGTGGCCTCGGCCAAGGAGTTTTCAGTACCCCATGAAGTGTGTATGTGAATGTGTGTGCATGTATATGAATTGGAATCAAATATGGATTAAAATTCAACAGAATGATAAAATAAGGAACAAATAAGAAACATTTATAAATTTAACATTTATGCTTCATCAGAAATTTTCGGAAATGAATTGTGGAAGAGAATGTTCTGGTACTTTTAGTTCTGTGTTGTTTGTTTTCTATTGGTCAAGTAGACCTCATGTGTATTTGTCTTGTGGTGTTAGTATGTGTTTATGTATGTGTCTGTGAGTGTGTATATGTGCACATCTGGATTCTAGTGAGCATTTTTGTGTTTGTCTGTTTGTGTCCATGTGTTTAATTGCTGAAGATGGATTTTTTTTTTGTCATTCAGTTACCCACCATAGCTAAGTGACAAATTTTATTTGTATTAATTGTATATATATTTTATTTATATATATATATATATATATATATATATATATATATATATATATATATAACCGTTAATAAATAGCTCATTCTTAAAGACATCTTTTGGTCGGAAAAACACATTTATTTCGTCTTCCAGTTTTGCTTCTAAAGGAAAAAAATACAGCCTGAAGATGAATGTGTGAAGCATTTGAAAGTACTAGCTGAATTAAAAAATACACCATATCCATTTTATACATAAGAATCTCATCATTCAGTGGATTATTAGTAGTATAATGCTTATAATTATGTCTACTAGCGAAGGGATTTCGCCAATAATTGCATTAATATTGCTAATTGATTCAAGGTATAATTAACTCTTTGTAATATATATATATATATATATATATATATATATAATAGCTGGCCACTCATATTCGAGGATACCCGTCTACTAGGGCGGCTTGCCAATCCCTATTGCAGATGATCGCTTAGGCACATTTTGTATTTGTTCTACACCCACAGAGCCCACCTGTGGTTTATACTGCAACTATGCTGAGCAGAACTTAGTTACAGTTTCTGGGAGAGAGCATGTTATCTAGTGCGATCAACAATTTGAACAAGGTCATCACTCTCAAGTGACACAAATATGTGTTAGCGAATGTAGCACAATGCAATATAGCATACAGCCAGTGAAGAAACGCTATTTTCCTCACATAGCATTGCATGAGGACATGTTATGGGAAATGGCGGTATAACCACAAAATGGCGTATATGTATAAGTGCTGAAACCTCCTGATGCGTGGATTGAACAGTTACAAAAAGTAATCAAGGTGCTGAATATAACATCAGTCAGCTAACTGACAAATTTTATATTTGTAGTAATTATATATATATATATATATTATCTCTTTAAACATTATTTTTGTAGATGCAAATATTTGAGTAGTTGCTCTATTTATTTATTAAACAATATATTTATTTATTTTTAAATCTTCATCCCTCTGGGTAGATAGAGCTACTGTTTGATTCAGTATGCTTTGAACAGAGAACTAATCAGTCAGGCAAGGCCAAAATTGTACCTTTAAGTGAAGCATCTCTTGTCATAGATCTCCTGAAATTTTTTTCATATCTGCATAGTTTCAAATCCAAATGTAAACATGGCAAATTTTCGAAAGAAAATAATGAATTTTTATTTATCTGACAGATTTTTATCACTTTATACATTATTTTTAGTGGATGCCTGTATTTGAGTAGACAGTATATTTATTTATTTTTGTTCAAATCCTGCATAAAGTAACTCTTGCTGAGTGCTAGTGATAATAAAATAGTGTTTGATGTATAATAACAGAGCTAAAATTTATACAACTAATAAATATATATGTTGTTCCTCACCGTTTGGTACAACTCTGAGTTACGTGCATGTGGCAACCCTCAGGTGCAGATTGAAAACTGCTGAAATCTGAGATTGTATATATATATATACATATGTGCACCCAGGAAAACCTTGCTGGGCTGTGATACCATCCGTGGTCGAGCAATCTAAAGTATACTAGACCAGACAATGGTTCCTCTTACAAAGGAACACTCAGATTTGAACTCTGAAAGAGGGCCTATCTTAAATTTGAAGTAATAGAAAATGTCACATTAAAATAAATCCATTAATTCTTTTGAATTCTTTTATATATATATATATATATATATATATATATATATATATATAATTAATTAAATATTATTAATTAAATATATATATATATTTTATATATATATAAATATATATATATATATATATATATATATATAAAAAATAAATAAATAAATATTAAAATAGTTGTTTAAAATTGTATGTGTTAAAAAGTGCTCAATATCAAGTTATAAAAATCAAATCTGTAGAGCAATTTAATATCCTAATAGCCAAACTCTCATCAAGTGGTTAGCTTATATATACATACATACATATATATATATATATATATATATATATATAACCAAACCAACCTGAAAACCCAAAGTGGAAAACTGGTAGCTTTTTGTGATAATATTTAAGAATATTGCTCTGTACTCTAGATATCAAACACTTTCTAAAATTTACTGGGATTAGTTGATGGTAGACTTTTTCCTGTAATAGAGGTATACAAAAAGAAATTTTATACGCACACACACACACACACACACACACACACACAACAAACAAACACACACACACAAACAAACACACACACACATATATATATCAGGTGTAAAATATTGTCTAAATCATGTAACAGCATGGGATAATTGTCCATCCCACACAATGTTTAATATCTAAAAAACCACTAAACTAATTGAGTTTCTTTTTTCCAGGTTTCCAGATGAGACATTTAGCCATCTTAACACCATTTCTCATAAGAATCAGTGAAAAACCCTTTGAGTTATTCAGCTAGAAAGAGAACAGGTTAAAATCATTTTGTAGCAACCCCATTATGTCTTCCCAACTGAGCAATGGTGAAATAAAAAAGCTCATTCAGGCCTTCAGTAATAGTATGACATTTATACTCTGGCTTTCATATTCAAAATCCATTCAAGAACCATCAAGAGAACAATGAAGAAGTTTAAAAAAGAGGGATCAGTAGAAACCTGGACCAGGAGATTACAATAGCAAGAGGGATCATCATTTCAACTTAGAACTAAATACATCCTTATTGTTCAAAGTAGAGTCTAATAGTGTTATAAAAACCTTGGAGAATTCCAGTAAGATATATTTAATCATTTCTAAGATACAATGGTTCAAATCTTAATCTAACAATTGGACAATTTGGGTGTTACAACCGGTTGTGTGTGTGTGTGTGTGTGTGTGTGTGTGTGTGTGTGTGTGTGTGTGTGTGTGTGTGTGTGTGTGTGTGTATAGTGGTGGTCCAGTCATTTCTTTTAATGTATGGCTCTCATAGATCTTTGTGCTTTTCAAACATATGTCAACATACCCAGTTGATATTTTTTTCAAAATCATAATATATATATATATATATATATATATATATATATATATATATATATATATATATATATATATATATATATATATATATATATATATATATATATATATATATATATATATATATATATATATATATATATATATATACACGTAGCAGCAGATGTCGCATACAGCTGGGCAAAGTTGGGGAATAGGCAAAACGAAACTTTAAGTTTAGAACTAAATAAGACGAAGATATTAGACAGAACCAGATGTCACATACACCTAATGAAGGTTGGAGAATGTACTAACATCATTATCGTGTTAAAAAAAAAGAAAAAAAGATGTTCATCCACTGAACATAAATTGCCTCTATCCTCAGACTTGACTCCATAATTACATATACTAATTTTATTTTCATTTAATTCACTTATCCCATGATCATTCCAATTCTATGCTGAGTTCTTCATGGCATTTCTCAAAGCAATATGGGTTACTTCGCAATGTCCAACTTTTCTCTAAAAGGACAAGTTGTCTTGAATTAAATGGTTCCAGCAGGAACAATGAGTAAATCCTGATCTGATTTATTCAGAGATGTTTATACGTTTCCCAAGAGAGAAGTAAAGCCAAACTACCATAACGGGGATTTGAACTTGGTTTGTCAGTTACATTTTCTTTGTTGTTTACCATTAGGCCAACTCTGCACTTGCTTTTATTTAATGGAAACAAAATCTTGCAATCGTTCTTTGAAAGAAAAGAAAAGTAATCAAAAAAAAAAAAAGAAAGAAAGAAAGAAAGAAAGACAAAACAACCTAGTTTGCATTGCTTTCATTGGCCATTATTGGTCAATGGTTGACTGAATAGGGCTGGTTTCTGCTGCAGACAGACACCTGAAAGAGCTGTCTGTTATTATATTATCAAATCTCTTTCTTTATATTGCTGTATGTCTATTTATATCTATTATATTTACATATGCTCGTTTCTTCCCCACTCTGAACAAAGAGAGAGATTTCAAATCAAATCATTTTATGTTGAGCCTGATTTACTCTCTCGTTTGTTTTTTTTTTTTTTGTTGAAGAAACTGACAAATATCTTACAAATTCTGCTTCTTCTTTGCTTTTTTTTTTCTGATTAATTCCTTTTGGCAGGAATATAAATCATTAGAACGGCTAGAGATGTTAATTATATTCACAATAGAAAAATGAGGTACTTTTTGAGATTTTATCATTTCTATAGGAAGTAAAATTTTACATCAAAATGCATCACCTTTATGAATTTAAACTATAAATAAGTATCAGGAGTATACTAAATAAATATCTTGTAAGGGCCCAACTATTTTTTTCACTTACCCGATTATAATAGCCTTATTTTGTCAGTAATGTGCAGGTAGTGTGATGGATAGTGGCTTTGAATGAGAAATCAGAGAGCCGAGTTCAAATTCCAGTTGAGTTCATTACGTCCACTTACAAGCAAATAACCTTGAAAAAATTATGAATCCATATCTCAACTATGGGTAAATAGCAGGACAGACAGCTTTATAGCCTTGGTTGCCAACCAGTCTAAGAGAAAGAAAGCCTAGTGAGCATTGGGCTCTATGAGGCTACCTTGCCCAAGACAGACCCCTGCTGCAGTACATGTGTTGTCCCTATGACCCTAATGGGTTATAAGACTTGTGATCATGATTGTGATTGTGAATATTCATTCTTGACCACCAACAATACCTTTCTCCTTGATTTTCCATGCATTTCTATAGTAAAATCATTTGCAATGTATTTATGTAGTAAAATACTGTTAAAGAAATAATAATTATACAACAGTCTGATTCTGTCAGGACATGCAGATAGAAAAGCCAAGTACAAATTCCAGCCTAGCCTATGCCCTTAGGAAAAGTATGAATCCATCTTGTTTCCCACCCCCTTGATATGGGTTAAATAGCAGGTCAGACTGATCTCTGGACTATCCTAAATTCAAAACTGTGGAGAATGCAATGGGAAACCACTTCACCTTCTTCCCGAAGAAATCATGGTAATTTACACATAAAGAAATTGCATCTGTGAAGAGACATAATTGCTTACATTGTGAAGAGACACGGCAGAAAAAAAATTCAATCAGTGACACTTATATCAATGTGTGAATACTGGAGACACCTTCAATTTTTAATGTATGTCTAGAGTAAAATCATTTGTATTTCTAGAGCAAAAGTTATAATAATGCATTTACATTATAGACATAATAGTTCTGTTATCAGGATTGCTTGTATTAATTCCTGACCACTGACAATTCCTTTCTTTGTGCTTTTCAAAGGATTTTAATAGTGAAATCATTATGTATTTACATCATACATATAGTAATTATGTTCTGTCAATAATGCATGCATTAATTCCTGACCAGTAACAATACCTTTCTTCCTGATTTTCAATCTATAGCATATACAGACAAATTACTGAAACAAATTTTAGGTAGAAAAATGAAAGAGAACACACTGGTCAATATATAGAGAAAAAAACACAGGGACAAGGATGTTAGTTCAAACATATTATTGATTGATACGTACTCTGAATTTAAGATTGGGTTTCTGGTTCATTCTAATGTCTGTTTTAGTTTCTCTCTCCTCCACCAATAAGAGTAGATATGTTCGCCTATTGTTCAGTTCAAACTCTTCCCCAGTAGAGGTATTTACACTATTTGCATTGTTTGGACTGTTATCTTCATCTTTATTGTCATATTCATGACATTTCAGCTATTGTAGGCTCTGGCCTTCTTCAAATGATATCCAGAAAATGTATGACATGTGGAACTAGAACAATCTACCCCAGTGAACGAAATAAAGGGTTTGGTTCAAAATTCCAGTGTATGTCACCTGACAAAGTCCTAACTGTTCAAAAATGTAGTGAATATGACAATAAAGATGAGGACAACAGTTTGAAACAGTATAAATAGTTACAATACCTCATCTCAGAAATATAGACAGAGGAGTAGCAGTTTATCCCTTGTTTAGGATTAGGTTCCCAGTTCTTACTAAAGTCTAGTAGTAGTTGGCACCTGCTTGCATCCGAGCATCGGGATCGTCATCCTCTCCCCTTATTCATTTTCTCCCCTTTGTTAGTGATGGCAGAGATAGCTGTGAAGGCTCAGCCTACTCTTGAAGTGTAGTCAAAGAGAGTTAGACGAGGCCATTTTTATAAATTTGATTTTGGAAGACAAATCTTCATGATGGAGAAGCCAACACACTTGGCCAGAAGTGCTGCCCTTGTGGCTCAAAGGAGATTGAGACAGGTGAGATCTGGCAAACCTGGTTGCTGTCAGATGTCTAAAATCTACTTCAACGCTAATGCTTGTCCATACTTATGCTAATACAACTCCACACAGTAACCCTCTAACTTGAGTGGCTCTTGTGCCTTGTATTGGGTGAACATTAGTAAAAAAAAAAATTTACTTGTTCTCTGATAGTTTTATGTACAAACTTCTGAGATGAGGAATCTTTGCTATTATACATTGATTTACTCACCCAGTAACTGTGATTGAAAAACAGGATATTAAAATCTTTCCAAATTGTTATTTTCATGCACGAGGGGACATGTTGTGGTTCTAAAAGTGCTACTAAAACTGTTATTGCTCACATGTTTGGTCCATGGTATTGAACCAATATTTTAATACCATATAAGAATCCCATTCCCCCACCAATTCTTTTCTTTCCTTTCACTCCAAGCAAAGGCAATAAAGCCACTAAGATGCAAGATTAGTTAGCCGTTTGAGCAGACTGTTATACTTAGAAACTAACAGTGAGCTCTATATTTATTTAGTTTTTCATTTATTCTT
Source organism: Acanthosepion pharaonis (assembly GCA_903632075.3). Classification (NCBI taxonomy): domain Eukaryota; kingdom Metazoa; phylum Mollusca; class Cephalopoda; order Sepiida; family Sepiidae; genus Acanthosepion; species Acanthosepion pharaonis. The sequence goes on along the minus strand of CAHIKZ030000283.1, from coordinate 767,335 downwards.
CTTCTTAATGTGCCATGACCCCTCTGGACATAGGTGATCATGGCTTTTCACAATTTCCTGTCCTTTGTAGCACTTAAACTTTGTCTTTCTATCATTTCTCCCAAGCCCTGTTCCACCATCTATTTACTCAAGTTCATGCATTGTTTTCCTCTGTCCTTTTTGCTCTCCATCTGTCCTGTGAGTATCAGATTTCCCAAGCCCTTCTTTCTCATTCTGTGCCCCAGAAACCTCAACTGTCTCTTCCTGATGTTAAGTATTTGTTTCCTTTTTGTTTCCATTTTCCCCCAAACTTCATTGTTACTCACATGTTTGGTCCACGCTATCCTTCTGTAGAACCACATTTCTGTTGCTTCATGTCTTTTCTTCATCTGTGAAGAAATTGTTCCGTATTCACTGCCATATAGGAAGACTGATGTTACTTGCCAAATTTTCCTGTTTCTTAATACATTGCTTATCTTTTGGCTTACAAACTCAAATATATTTCTGACTAAGGTTTAAGTCAAATGGGCTTAAAGAGAAAATGGAAAAAAACTATTTTTACTTGATGTCAGGATGAAATATTACATAATAATTCAGGACTTTTTCCTTTATTTCAAATGAAATCAAACATAGGCGCAATGACAAATTTTTACAGAAAATGGAAACAAAAAGAAAACTCATACTTAATATCAGGAAGAGAGAGTTGAAATTTCTAGGACACATAATGAGGAAAGAGGGCTTGGAAAATTTGATACTTACAGAAAAGATTGAGGGGCACAAGACATACCCTACCTAGCAAACTTGAGTAAATGGATGGCAGAACAAGATGTAGGAGAAATAACATATAGAAAAAATTTATTAAAAGGAAATTATAAAGTGCCATAGTTGCCAACATCCTGTAGGGGCATGGCACAAAAGAAGTTATCTATAAAAATGAAATGAATTGTGCCCGGGGTGGGGGGGGGAGATCATTAGTCAATGAACCAAAGATTTCTTTTTTCCTTTTTTTTTTTTTTTTTTTTTTATTAATTTCAGCTTCCCACCTACACCTGTATCTGATGATATATTTAATGGTTTTAAGTATATTTATATTGATAATTTTTAAAATATATATTTATAGATTTGAATCTATAGCTTACTTTATTTTTTTTTCATTTTTTTTAGTAATATCTTACTTCTTTGAAATCTATCTTTGCAGTTTAGTTCAATAAAAATGTTGAAAGATTTAACAATTAGTCTGACCTCAGAGTAATAAAACCAAAGTTGGTGCTTCCTTCATGTATGCTGTATTAGTATTCTTTAGATTTTACACACATGTTTCAGAAATTTTATTAATTTTCATAACATTTATCATGACATGATGCATGAGAGGGCTGAAAAGTTCTCAGCCTGACCAAGACAAGAAGTTTCTCCTCTTATTCCCCCCCCCCAATAAAAAAAATCACAAAAACAAACTAATGTTTGGACATTTGGTCAGATTTTGGGAAGTAGGTAGAATTTCATCACTTTATTTTTGTCTTTATTTGTTATAGTTGTTGTTGTTTTTAGCAGGAAAGAGATTTTTTATTTATTTATTTATTTTTTTGTTTGTTTGGTTTCTGTGGATTTAAAATCCCAATGTTTTGGATGCACATGAGGTATGTCCTTATTGATAGATGTAGGTCATGGAGTCACATTGTTTCATGAGAGAGCATAGAGCCAGGAAATAGTAAGGAGAGCAGTATTTTAAGTAGGTCTCTTTACAACTTAAACTAGAGAGCCAGCAAAATTTCATAATAAAACATTTTCATGCGTATGTGTGTAAAGAATTAAAGGATTTATTTTTAATCGCGACATTTTTATTACATCAAATGTTATTATAGTGGATACTCATATTTGAAATAGATGCCCCATTTTTATTTTTTACTTTAACCAGTGTGTCCCTATCTATCACTGGCCTGCATGTGTATTCTAGAAATCATAAAGATAATGTCTGAGAGCAGATTTTATTTGTTAAGATTTACTGCAGACCTATAGACTAGATGTAATACTCACTGTTTAAAGTAAAAGTAAAATGTGGTGTCTGTTTCAAATACAAGTAACCACTATAATAACTTTGAAGTAACAAATATGTGTGTGTGTGTGTGTGTGTGTGTGTGTGTATATATTACATAGAAAAGAAATCCAAATTTACCTCATTCAAATAGCTATTTCAACCAACAAGTCCCATGTTGGTATTGTCAACTCGGAACTTCTGAGTTGACAATGCCAACATAGTTTCTATTCTATGTAATTTATATGCTCTGTTATAATAAATACATTGAGCTCTTTTGGTGGATCAGTTTTAATATTCTATATTATTAGGATTCACTTGGATTATATACCAACGGATTATTACCTCTATATATGCGTTTGTTCACATTCTTAAAAACAATATGCTAGAATTCGTCTTTCTTTCTGCAAAAAGCACTGATGGCTTGTGGGTAGAAACTCCGACCGATACTAAATCGGTTAGGTTTCGAACCTGGCTTGAACTATTTGGTTGTCTAGTCACACTAATTGTCTATCATAGTGAAACAGGCATGTATATGAATAACATTATATATATATATATATATATATATATATATTATATATATCATTTCACCCCAGGCAATGCAATAAAGCCTCTAAGACGCAAGGGGTTTACTGAGTGTGAAGGAATATGACCAAAAAAAAAAACTATTAAGGAGAGAGTATGATAAAAGAACAGGAATTAAGAAGACAGAATATAATATGATTGACATTGGATTTAAATTTTTGAAGATAAACTTGACTGATATATATACAAACAGGCACACACACAAGCAAACCAAAAGCTTTATCATCATTTTAATAACTTGGACCTGAACATAGGATTGAAAAAAATTTTTTTGCTTGGAATTTTTGTGGTGTGTGTGTGTTGTGAAAATTTTACTATATTTATAAGGGAGAGAGTACTCAGTATTGAATAGCAAGCATTTACAGAATTGACAGTGTAGACACAGGAATAAATATATATATATATATATATATATATATATAACAACAAAATGTGCATTCCTTAAAAGGGTAAATAGAAGCTTGCTGGGCTGTGACACTCTTTGTGGTTGAGTGGTCTAAAGCAAGCTTGATCAAACAATAGTTTCTCTCACAAAGGGTGATACAGGTTCGAAACATTCATTTATTAAGTTTCCTTGATTGTGCAGGCCAGTAGACGTAATAAACACTGTTTAAAATAATGAAAAAAACAGGTGTCTATTTCAAACACTGGGTATCCACAAAACAAAAATATTTGAAGTAAATGAATTTATATATATATATATATATATATATATATATATATATCATCTTTAGCATTAATTTTTAATTTTGTATTCAAAGTACATTTTGTTTTCTGGAAGAAATTTTTTGTTTTAATTTATTTTCATACTTTGAATCAGGATATATTTGTATTAAGGTGTTTTGGATGCTGTTCATTCATTTTTGGGCTGGAAAAATATTTCTTATTAACTAATAATTAATAAAACATATACTAGTTATTTTGAAAAAGACTACACCTGTTCTAAGTTATTACTTCAAATGCACTGTTTTAACTCTTAAGTGCAGTGGAACAATAAACCTTTGTTTTTTTTTTAATAATAAAATTGATAATTTGCATAACAAAACAAATCCATTTTTATATGTTCTAGCCATTTAAATCTTTTTTTTTTTGTTTTTGCTACAAAAGTTTTATATATGTCTAGCCATTTCAATCTTTTTAATCTCTTTTGCAAACTTGAAAATATCTGAATGACATTTTTTTCAGGAAGTTTTTTGGTAGACACTTGTATTTATAGATATTAATTAATATAAATTGATATATTAATTAACATTTTGAAGTTTCTATATGTTAAGTAAGAATAATTATTTAATTTCCTTTTTGAAAAAATAATTTTTATTCACGGCTGCATAATTGTTTTATATTCATCAATTTTATTATTACTGAATTCAATCTGTATTGAAATCATTGCCAAAATTTGTCTCCAGTATTGAAACAAAGCATGTTATTAAGCATTTTTTCTAGAATTTTCTTTTCGTTTTTCTCTCCCACACTTTTGTCTTTTTCTCATTGCATCCATCTTTTAATCAAACAAAATGCATGTTTTTTTGTTTTTTTTTTGTTGTTTTTTTTTTCTCTAATCATGTTCTTTCTGCATGTCTGGGCTCAACCATGCTATAGAGTAAAAAAAAATAAATAAAATGAACTAGAATTTGAATCGGGACGTGAAGGGATGAATTTACTCCCATGTATATTACATTTTTCATCAGTTCAGCTAAAATTATAACAAAAAAAAAATTTTTTTTTTAAAAAGAACTTCAGTTGTGAAGACATTTTTAATATCTATCATTCTTACAACTGGGTCTTGAGATTTCTCCTTTTAGCCACAGGCAGATTTACTGGCTTTTCTTTTTTTCTTTTGTGGTATCACATTCGTTCGCACACATACTTTTCAAAATCAATAATTAATGCATTAAATACTTTCAATTGAGAAAGTATCATGTGAGTTAGTGTAAATTTAATGAACATCTCATGTTGCAGTCAACGTTTCTGACTGTATGATCGTAATAGAATATATTAAACAGGATTTAGTAAGAATATTGATTTTCTTAGAAATTAATCATTGATGGAACCAGGTAAGCAGCTAGAACGCACAATATTTGATGTCATTGTTTATCTATATTTGGTATCTAAAGATTACATGGTAATATAATAAATGGCTATTTGCATTATTTCTTTAGGAATGTTATAATCTTCAAAGAAACATTTTTATCTACGTTCAAAATGATTTCACCATCAGTGTTTTTGGCAAGCATTTTTACCTTTTTTTTCACATTTATTGAATAAATTCAAAACTAGGAAATCTTTCATAATTTTTATTTCTTTAAAAAAATGCTTTACGATTTATTAATCAAATACATTCAAACTTTGATTTACTCTAAGCGTTATATATATATATATATATATATATATATATATATATATTGACACAGCAAGTATTGAAAGCATTTATAGAGATTAAGTGGAAATTATTTTATGATAGATATACATTAAAATTATTTATTAAACAAATCTTTCAAAACTTTAATTTGCTCAAATCATTATATATATATATATATATATATCATAAGAAATGCCAAAAGCATTTTAGAAATTATTTTACTATAAAAATACATTACAATTTCAAAACTTTCATTCATTCAAAGCATTAGATAAAAAATACTAAAATCATCTATGAAAATTAATTGGAATATAGAATTTATTAAAATTACTTATTAAATATGTCAAAACTTTCATTGGCTTTAATTTTTACATATAAATTGATAGAGTAAATGCTTAAAGACTTTATAGAAATTCGTTGGAAATTATTTTACTTTAGAATTGATTTACAATTATTCAGTAAATAAATATTTCAAAACTTTCATTCATTTTAATGATTGCATTTGTTAAATGATAGAAATTCATTGGGAGTTATTTTAATACAAAAATACACTGAATAATTGTTCAGGATTTAAGACAGATTTTACTAATAGAATAGTATTATTATATATTATATAAATGCCTTACTGGTTATTTGATTTTAGAAAAGTTTTGCAAACTATTTTCCTATAGGAACACATTATAAATGTTTTTGCTTTAAAAATTCATTTCAAGGAAAGAAAGGAATTATCAGGAATTGCTATAAATATTTCTGAATAAGGTTATTATACGTCTAATTTAGATGCTTTACTAATTAACTATAGATAAGCCTTGCAAATGATTTTACTTATAAATGATTACCTGAAAAGTTGTAAACAAATTTAAAGAAAATTTTCTTTAAATTTGTTTACAACTTTTCAGGTAATCATTTACAAGTAAAATCATTCGCAAGGCTTATCTATAGTTAATTAGTAAAGCATCTAAATTAGATGCTAAAGCAGTAATTGCAAAACCAAATTCAAATGCTAGCTACAGCTATGATTTTTCACTGTACGCTTTTGTCAATTTGAAAAACATAAACCCGTTTCTCTCTACACTTTGCTCCATCATTAGATGTCTTCACAGTTGGATCATCTCTATATACCATGATAGTTGATAGTGGACAATGTGGTTTGGTCTGGAATTTGTCCTCATTGCTGTTACTTTATAACTTTTGTCTTGATCTATAGAGAGAACATTAAGTAATTTGTCTCTCAAAAGGGGAACATGGAAACACTCTGTGTAATACTCTAAACCCCCTAGATCAGTGTTTCTCAACTGGGTTTCCCCAGAACCCTAAGGTTCTGCAAAAGGTCCCCAAGAGTTCCACAAGAAGAGGTGAGATAAGCTGATGCACTTTTGACTTTTTATTTAATTTCATATACGTAATATTACTAAACACACACACACACTATATTCTTGGTTATTGTAATATAGACATCATCCTATCTAACCTATTATGTTATGAAAAAAATATAACAATCATTGGGAATATATTTAATGATGTCTGTACATCGTTAGTATGAAACCCCCTTCACTCGTCAGTGTCCATTCAGCAAATGGGACCTGTACTTAAGGTTACTTATTTCTTTGTTTTTCTTTATTTTTACAGAATACTTAATTTGCACAGGGCTTCCTTGAGATATCTAATTTATTTTAAGGGTTATGCAAGGGTAAAAAAGGGTGAGAAATGCTGCCCTAGATCATCAGGACCAATGAGCCTTACAAATTGAAATGTAATTCAGATATCATTTTAAAAAAGTATCTACACTGACTATCAGCATCATTTTCATCTCATTTGGTCTTTTGCTATGGTAATCTAAGCTTAAACAAGAAAGGCAGGCCCTCCCTACTTGGAAGACTGGCACAACACAATCTTCCTGACCTCCATTTTCGTCCCATTTGGCTTGAGCTGTATTAACCTATGTTTAGTAAATATCAAGGCAAACCCACCCTATTTGAAAAACTGGCACAACAAAATCTTTCTAACCTCCATCTTTGTCCCACATAATAACATATTAATGTAAAACAGAAATTATGATATTAATTTTTATGTAATAAATAATGTTTAATAACATATTAATGTAAAACAGAAATAATGTTAGTTGTTACATAATGCCAAAACTTCCTATGTCATGAAATTATTAATAAAATGTGATTGATATGGCCATAAATATTTTCTATGCCATACCAAGTAATCCAAGTTCATGGCATCACTTTGGTCAATTAGTTAATTGGTGCTGACCATCTTTACAAGAAACAGCATGTGACAGATTGTATTGAGTTATATGGTACCAACAGCAATGAATGATAGTCAGCCTGAATTGCCTTTGCATACCTTAATGTCTCCAAATGTTCTGTTTAAGCATAGCTTAATGATCTGGTAGGAAGAAGTGGATTGATAACTTTTCCAAGGTTTTTAGTGTGAAGCGAATGAAAACTGTTCCAAGCAGAATTGAAAGTGGCTTTGCCTATTCCAGTTGTCAACCTACATATTCTTGATTGATATAAATAATAGATAAATGGGAATAGGGAAAAGAATTAACTTTGTGTGAAGATTGAAGTTTTACTTCAGCACAAGCTGACAGGTGTATTTTTATCACATTAGCAAATATATATCAAATTTAATCCCTGCATAACTGTTATTTTTAAGTGGTAATGATAATATTAGCCATTTCCTTATAAGGAAACATTCAGCATTCATTGGCTGAATTGCCAGTGTGACATGAGTTACACTTTTCTTTGCTCCCTGGCTATCAGACTGGGAACAAAGTGTAGTATGTGTTCTCATCACGAATGGAAATAGTAATATTAGCCATTTCCTTATAAGGAAACATTACATTCGGCTTTCATTGACTGAGTAGCAAGGGCTATTTGAGTTAATGCTTTTCTTCACCCTCTGGCTATCAAACAGGAATCAAAGTGTAGTATCTGTTCTTGTCATCTTCACAGTCGACCCAGTACTTTCTGAGCGACTGTTTGGTTGTACTCTCTTCCTACGGACAGGAGGAACCCGAAGGAGGCTATGCTGAAGGGCGGAGCCTCCTTCGGGGAGTTGACCGGCACTGAACCTGTTTATACGGGTTCAATGGACATATTTTTGGATCTTCGGAATGCCCACGTTAAAAAGGCCTTGTGCCACATGACACCCTCGTGGGGAGGGTGACTGAATATCGTCATCTTCACAGGAAATAGTAATATTATCTGTTTCCTTATAAGGAAACATTCGGCATTCACTACCTCTGTCAGTTGAAATTGATAAAATCTTTCTTAAAACAGATTTTCAGGAAAATAGGTATCTTAAGTCCAGTAGCTGTTATCACTCTTTCCAGTATGGACAGGGGTTTCCTTTCCAACCTTTTGTTCAAAGTAGTGTGGAACATCAACATCTTGATCAGGTCATTATTTTCTCTTCAAGTGGATGTATGGGTGGTGTAATGGATAGCAGCTCAGAATAAGAAATCGGAGAGCTGAGTTCCAGTCTGGTTCATACATACATTTATTTGCAAATACTCTTTGGAAATGTATGAATCCACCTCCTCCACCAGCTATGGATTGTATCTAGAATATCTTTGTTATTCTCAAAAAATTTTAATGTATTATTCACTGACAAAAAATAAGAATTATTCTTAAAATCAAAAATATATTTCAGTTTTAAATAACCCACAAGGGGTTGATAAGCTGTAAAAAACAGATCAATCGATTCTCTTCAAATTTCATGTGAGATCTATTTCAGTTGTTGTGGTTGTTGAAAGTCATCATGTGAAGTGGTTTCTGTTATTTGGTATTTCTGTAGCACCAGTGCACAAGGTTCAAAGAAACGCTAAGACCTACAAGTTTAATTCGGTGAAAGCCACCTTTAACCATCGATCTAAGAAGGCAGTTGTATAAAGCTGACAGTTTAGATATTTCTGAACAGATTTAGTGTCATACATGACATCCATATGAAAGTCTTGAACTTCATTTTTTTAGGTTAATGTTTTGGTTTTGTAGAAAATGTTAATTAAATTTAAATTAGTTTTGCTGTATTAATATTAAATAAATTAGCTGTTAAGGTCATCTGAGATCATGAAAGGGATTCACTAAACAAGATAATGAAAGCATTGATTTGCTCTAATGATTACATATATGAAGATATATTAAATGTTAAAAACATTAACATTTATTAAATTTATTTACAGTATTTACATTGTTCACACTATTTGTCCTCATCTTTATTATTATATTCACAATGTTTTGATTGTTGTATGCTCCAGCCTTCTTCAGGGGATATATGTTGGATTTTGTTATAGTGGAACACACCTATTCTATAGTTAATAGATGCTCCCACCTATAATAAGTAGGAGTAGTAAGAGTAATGAGGAGTGGGTCGGTCAGTCAGTCGATGTCGGAAGACCGTTAGTCAAATATTAAAGTATCAGCGACCACAACTAGATTACTTTGTGTTATACCTATTATATCAAGTTCCTAATGTTTTGTACGTTGAACCTATTTTAGGACCAACTTAGTACAAATACAAGCCTCCACTGTGAAATCATTCCATAACAGATTTTTGAACCAAACTCTTTATTTCATCCACTGGGGTAGATTGTTCTAGTTCCACATGCCATGCTTTTTCTGGATATCTCAGTTTCAGTTATTTGCCTTTAGTAACTCAACTCTTCAAGTTTTTATTCACTTCTGCTGTGACCAGATATTGAACTCACAACTCTTTGGGTCAAGTCAACAACACTTTCATCCACTGAACAAAAACTTGAAGTGTGGAAGCAAAAGGGACACTTATACTTAGAATCAGAAAGATATCTGTCTATATTCCTGAGATGAGGTATTGTAATTATCTATACTATTTACATTGTTTGGATTGTATGTCCTCAAGGACACATGGCCCAGTGGATAAAATCATTAGTTGAATCAAGTGACTTGACCCAAAAGAGATGTGAGTTCAATACTTGACTACAGCTGAGGTGAACAAAAACGCAGGGAGTTGAGTTAAAGGGAGATAATTCATACTGAGACATCCGGAAGAGTCATGGCATGTGGAACTAGAACAATCTACCTGGATGAAATAAAGGGATCAATTTGAAATGCCAGAATGTACAACAGCTGAAATGTGGATATGGCAACAATGATGAGGACAACAGTCCGAACAATGTAAATAGTGTAAATAACAGAAAGAGATAGTCAAAAATTTCTAGGACGCATAAAAAGGCTTAGAAAGTTTGACATTCACGGGAGATACTGAAGGTAATAGGAGCAAAGGGAAACAGTGAATAACCTAACTGACGAGCTTTGTAAATGAATGGCACAGATAGTGAAAAGAATAACCTTGTTAAGAGGTACAAAGGATAGGAAGTTGTGGAGAGCCATGATCAACTTACCTAACAAGCTTGTGTGAATGGATGGCAGGACAAGGACTGGAAAGGGTAGTGAAAAGACAAACCTTGGAGAAGGTACAAAGGATGGAAAGAGCCATGATCAACTTACCTAACAAGCTTGTGTGAATGGATGGCAGGACAAGGACTGGAAAGGGTAGTGAAAAGACAAACCTTGTTGAGAGGTACAAAGGATAGGAAGTTGTGGAGAGCCATTATTAACCTATCTAACAAGCTTGTGTAAATGTATAGTAGAACAGGGGCCTGGAATGAGAGTGAAAAGACAAAGTTACAAAGGATAGGAAATTGTGGAGAGCCATGATCAACCTACATAACAAGCTTGTGTAAATGGATGGCAAGACAGAGTGGGAAGGATAGTAAAAAGATAAACATTGCTAAGAGCTACAGAAGTTAGGATGTTGTGGAGAGCCATAATCGATCACATCCAGAAGGGATGCAGCAGATAAAATAAGATAGGTATGCTGTACAATTATTTTATTAAATAAATGTTCAAACGATAATTGAATACTTAAATAAGTGTAAAAGAATGAAGAAAAAAGTCATTTTCTGAAAGAAATTTAATGTTTATATTATCAAATAACATTAATAAGTATATTTTTTATGAAATGATGCATCTTTTTCCTGATGGTTTTTTGTTTTTCGGCCACTAACCCCCAAAGCTCAATCAAAGTAGACATATTTGTAAGGGTAGCTTCTGGTTGAAACTTAAATATTTGTCAAACAAATTGCTTCAGTATCTGAAATTGAAATTTTGAATATTGAGTATGGTTTTCTAAATTCTCAAAATGCTTGTTTGAGACAAAATATTAGAATGAGTTTAGTTCGGATAATTGAAGAACGTTTGGATGATTTCAATTTTTTTTTTTTCATTTTACATTTGGATAATAAAGTCCAGAAAATCGAGGTGTGAGATATTCAAGGGAATACTGTAGTGGCACAGCAGATATTAAAAACACTTGTAGAAATTAATTGGAAATTATTTTACTATAGAAAATACATTACAATAATAAATATCAAAATTTTGATTCACTCTAAGGATTACATATAGAATAACATTACTGTCGGTTATCTAGATTGATATACACCTGATGAAGGCCGGAAGGTACAGTGGTCGAAATGTTATGATAACAACAACAACAACAACAACAACAACAATGAGGACAATAGTTTGCATGTAAATAGTGTAAATAATAATAGTAATAATAAGATGACACTTATCAAAATACATAAACCTTACTAGAATTTAACATATTTTTATGGCCAGCTGAGCTTTTGTCAAAAAAGTACTCAATAGATAACTGGTGACAATAGTCCATAAATGAATTAGTAGATGTTCCAAGAATTTATCTGACTGACCAAATCTAAAGACAAGTCAATAAGTCCCTTAAATATCTACTAATTAATTTATAGATTATATAATATATAAATAGAAATTGAATAAAAATATTCCCCGCAATATAGTGTAGCTTAGATGTGGCACATGGCCGAAAGTACATAGCACTCAGCAAGGATTGAACTCACTACTTGGTCATAATTGATCTAGCAAGACAAGCTTGCTAACCATTATACCACATTGAAGTACCCTATTGCCAACAATATAAGAAAGCACAATTTTGTAGAATGAGTTCTATTCTGAAGATTTTTCTAAATAATTTTTAGTATAGATTGGTTTTGTAAGCTTTGCCTGTAATAGTTATTTAGTCATCTTTAAGCACAAGGCTAAAGTAGTTGAGCACTCAAGAAAGGTAAACTCATTCCATTGGTCAATTAAGATTGCTAATACCCAGGCAATTGTAGGCGATCATGTTTGACTTAGGGTGGTCAGTCAGTCAAGTACCATACATAAAACATACTTTCGCAAACATGTCTCTTTTGATTAATGATCAACTTGGCTGAAGGTTTTCCCACTGTAGGTTTTCCCACTGTAGGTTGCCATTACTTTCTGCAGTAGACTGGTTGACAACCAAGGCTATAGGGCCCAGTCTGTCCTGCTATTCAACCCATAGCAGGAAGGAGAAGAGATGGATTTATACCTTTCCCAAGGGTATTTGTACCTAAGTGAATGTAGTGAACCTAACTGGAAGTTGAACTCAGCTCAATGATTTCTCATTCTGAACTGATATCAGTGACACCACAATGCATATCCTATTATTGTTCTTCCTTGTCCTTAAGTGCTATGTTTCTTCAGAATGTAAACAATTGTGGCTCTCCACAGCTTCAGTCAATTATGTGCTATGTGTGATACACGCTTAGGCGATCATGTATCATTTGACACATGACTGTTAACTTTAATTGCCTTGTAAAGCCTGTAATATTTTGAATGCAAGATGCTTGTAGTAATGTGTTTTAAGATGTGTGTAACTTTTACAAGCATGGAAGAGGCAATTGGCAAACTGAGTTCAACTCTCAGCTAAAGCTGCTTATTTTCACTTTGCACTAATAACCTTGGGAAAGGCATGAATTCACTTACTCCCTGTATTCTAGACATGTACAAAACAACATTGGCAGTAACAGAACACACATCAGTATGAAATTATTTTAACTTTGCATTTGTGACAAGCATGATTCCACTTCTTGCATTTTATATATGTACCAAATGGAGGTGTGAGATAGAATAACAATTATTTGCACGGGAAAAACATTCCCTCTGTATTCCATTGCTGAGAAGTAAGTTCCACTTGAACAGTTTCTTCCTGTGACCTACTGCTTTGTGGAACAGACTCCCAAGAGGATGCTTCCCCAATCACTACAGTCATAACCTGTTCAAGTCTAGAGTTAACCATTATCTTTCCCTCCTATCCACATAAACTAACCCTTTTCATAACACTCTAGACCCTGGGCTTTGTACAGGGTGAAGCTTGCTGTAAAAAAAATTAAAAAAATGGAAATGACAAATTTTGGTTGAGACTGCTGATATTCTCTTTGCACTATTATCCTTGTGAAAGACATGAGTCCTGTTTTCCCTGTAAAATAAATATATCATGGAGAGGAGCAGTTGGGTGAGTACTTGAGCAAACCACACTTCCATAACTACTTTATCTGTCCAGACAGTACCAAAAAATAAATAAATATAAACTGTTACTCCTGTAGCCAACTTTAATAGGGGCCAATCAATTTGCTTGATTTAATAGACTCATTGAGAGGTTAGGGAGGGAGGAAAAATAACCTGTTGATGGTTAAGACTAGCAAGTTCATTCAGCCACGGTCAGTGTTGAAACGGAAGGAACCACGTTGCTAGCAGAAAACTCTTTATTTGATAAAGTACTGGCCTTTTGTGTCGACGGAAGGATCGATCTTCCTATGCTATTTTAACGTTCCTCCCACTTGCTAAATTCCACATCGTTGTCATCATAATATATTCAAGTTTTTCATAGCACCAGCAGCAGTTCAGCCGTAGTTTAGCCTGCTCATAGGATAGGAAAGAAGGCGGGCGGGTAGAGAAAGATGAGGTCGACAGTTTGTGTGTGTGTATGTAAGGAGAAAGGGAGGGTAACTGATGTACATATGAGCTTGCCTGCCCTTAGTAACAATCTGTTGTGAATACATTCTGCTTTCTATCTCCTCTGCTGCCCTCTTAGCTAGCTTCTAACTCCCATACGAATTGTCCTTCTGTGTCTGTCAATTATTACTCCTTCGCTTTTTCAATCACACTCTCCATGGATTCTGACTTCTACTTCTTCCCCGTCTTTGTTTAGCTGTTGTTACTAAATATTTTTTCTTCTTCTTCCAGATGGAACCTAAGCGTTTCTTCTCTTACCAAATGATTAACTTAACTTTTATAAGTGTGCCCAGACGTACAAGCCACTATGGCTATTAAAAGAAAAATACATCAACTCTTAAATCGTTTTTATTGTGAAGCAAGAGAAACAGTACATTTGACTTTTAAGAGCTATCATTTTTTTTCTTCTATTTGTCCTAAAAAGTCTTTCTTTGCAAGACAAATTATTTCCTGGACCCGTTTATCACTAGTAGAAAAAAAAATACTATCTCGCAATACAATACAATACTTAAAAAAATATTCTTAATTTTTTTTAAAGAGTAAATTTATTATAGGAAATAAATAATAATTTATTATTTATTACTTAAGTGGTGGAACCAGGAAATAGAATACTTATTTCACCATTTTTATGCTGAGTGAAGTGATACGGATTTTTAATCACCTAAGAAATTTTTTTAATTACTTTCTTGTTTTGTTTGTGTAACTGTAGTGTAGGTTGCAGAAATGAATAAAATAAATAAATAAAAAAAACATGATTTATGATAGTGTTTTAGTACATTGGACTATGAATAAATTATTAATTTTGATTTTTGAATAGATTTTATTTGATATCTTTATTGTTTGCTTGCAGATGTAATTTTCAACAGATTTAGTCAGTGTTCATTTGTCTCCGTTCGTTAGATAAAGCGTTGTGCTTAAATTAAATTTTTTCTCTCATCTTATTTTTTTTTTTTTTTGCCTAGTGAAACTTACAGTTTAAGTTAAAAGTTGTTTGATTTCTTTAGATGAAACATTGTTGTCATTATTATTAATTAAAAACTAGTGAAAATTATTAATGATAAATAATGCTTCATAAAAAATTCAGTAAAACAATTACTTTTTTGCTACGAGGTGAAAACAAGCAACAAAAAAATATAATGAAAAACTAGTCAGAAATTAATAATCGCATTGGGTAAATTCAGACAACTTAAAATTATTAGGCAGAAATGTTATTCTTTACTAATTGATTTAAAATTGCTTTCTTTTCAGAGGAAAGATGAAAAATTTATTTATTGGCTTTCTTATACACACAGGGTATTATTGTGAGACTATCCTTGTAGATGGGCAAGGCTTAAGACAGAGTGAGGAGATTGTTATAGATGAGTGGACAGGGAAAGCCATCTAGGCTGTGGCTAAGAAAGCAGAGACCTGAAGGATTTTTTTTTAACAGCTAAAGTGAGGGAGAAAAAACATGTAGAGGCGAAACACTTGAGGGAAGAACAGGGAATAAATTTTGATTTGGAAAAGGTTTTTTTTTTATAGATTTGGTGAAGTAAAATTTTTGCCCTAAGTGGTCAATGATAAACAATAATAAGTGTTAGCAGTGTAAACCTCTTGATAGTTCTTTATCAAATGGATGCTTAAAAAAGATCATTTTGCTGAGATGTGGCTTTTTAAAAAAAAAAAAGAATCTGGTTGTTAATAACACTCTATCTATCTATCTATCTATCTATCTATCTATCTATCTATCTATCTATCTATCTCAGCCTGTTCATAAATCTATCTATCTATCTATCTATCTATCTATCTATCTATCTATCTATCTATCTATCTATCTCAGCCTGTTCATAATCTATCTATCTATCTATCTATCTATCTATCTATCTATCTATCTATCTATCTATCTATCTATCCTATTCATCTATCTATCTATTCATAATCTATCTATCTATCTATCTATCTATCTATCTATCTATCTATCTATCTATCTCATCCTGTTCATAATCTATCTAGCCTCTATCTATCATCTATCTATCTATCTATCTATCTATCTATCTATCTATCTATCTATCTACTTCTACTAGGTGCCTCCACTAATTTTTGATACCTATGGTTTAAAATGAATTTTATAAATGAAAAAGCTTTCATTTTAACTTTCATTGAAAGCTAAAGGATTTAAAGTTACTATTTCATTTTCCAGGAAGCAAAAACATTGAAAAAAAAAAAAATCTTCCAAAAATAAAATATACTCTTTTGAAATTTTATTTTAGAATAACATAGAAATGTATTTTAAAACAAACTAGCTGTTTTTTTAACCATCATCATGTTTTACACAACTGATGAGGGCATTAACAGGTGGTGACATAATGATTGTTATTCTATGGAGAATTCATCTGTAAAAAAACTATAATTTAAGCAAATGATGTGAGCACGTTTTTTTTTTTTTTTTTTTTAGAGTTTTTAAGTACTCAGTAATCTTAAAAATGTTAAAAAATATTCTCTGTAATCTAATTTTAGGAAAGTTGACTTTAAATTTACCATAGTCATTGCTCTTAGTTTCTGATAATGTCATGTATGGTTGGCCATACTTTCAAAAATGGGCATGTTATGTAATATTTTATATACATAAAACAAATTAAAAATTATTTTAAAAATCTTTGTGCAAAATGATTTGTATTAAACTTTTCAATTTTTGATTAGTAAATATAGTTTTCACATAATAACAATATTACCTAATCAAATAAAAGTAATGCAGAATTTTAAAAGATTTATATATTATAAATTATTATAATTTAAAAAAAAAATGAAAACAATTCTTGTAAAAGTTCATTATTTATCAAAAAAAATTTTTTTCTTAAGACAATAGTGTCCTTAATAAATCTTACAATAAAAGCTTTTCTAATTAAATAATGTCGTAGTTTTATTGAATTTTTTATTTTACAATTTGGAGCAGATTTGCAGGAAATGAATAGTTGTTTAAAAAAAAAAAAAAAAAAAAATCAATGATATACATTCTCCAAGGAGTCCTGCTTTTAACTAATAAAAAAATTTTTGGATGAAAATTTAATTTCTCAAAAGTTCATGAAATTAAGTAAGAGGGAGATAACATATGTAAATTGGAATATCGAATTTTGAAATTCCAATCACCTGAAGAAGACCGGCATGTACAGTGGCTGAAACATTGTGAATATGGCAACAAACATGAGGACAACAGTCTGAACAGTGTAAATGGTGTAAATAGTTACAATACCTCATCTCAGGAATATAGACAAATAAGATTATCCATTTAGCTCATTTAGTTTTATGATATTAGCCTACTGATTTATTGATTGGCTTACATAGACATAACCATAAATGTTATTGTTAAGGTAACTATGAATAATTTCTGTTTTTCTTTATCAAATTTATTCTTTAAAAAATAAAGTACAATTACATATTATTTAATTATATATTTTCAACATTATTTGCAATGACCTGTCCTGTTGCCAATACTTTGATATGGTTTGAATAAAATCCCGCTGGTGAGAAAGTTTTTAACAAACTCTTGAATATTGTTTTCCTTAAAGAAAGCATTTTGTTTTGTTTTCCTGTCAAAGCAAATTTTTGCAACCATTGAAAAATAATCAGTTGGTTCAATGTCAGGTTAATATGGCAGACAGAGCAAAACAGACCAACTGAATTCCAAAATGTTTTCCTGCGTTATTCTTGCTGCATGCAGTCTTGTGTCATCACGGAAAAACATTTGGCCTTTAATCCACTGTGTATGCTGCCATTGCCATGCAAAAACTAAGCTATGTTAGTATACTCCAAATGTATTCTTAACTGGCACATATAATTAGTAGTTAGGACACTGGTTCCCAAATCTTTTTTTCTCTGGGATGAATTTTTGGAATGAAAATCTGCTCACACCTCACCAAATTTTATGTGATAAAAAGTACATTTAAAAATAAAAAACAAAGAGAGTGTTAAAAGGAGATAACTGCAGATTCAAAGTCAGAACATTATCATTGATAACTCTCACCTCCAATTTGCAGACCCTGGATACTATATTCTTAATAATTGATATAGTGCAAAAATATCACAATGACAAAATTGGTCAATAATTATTTATAACTATTTATACTGCATGCAATTAAAAGTAATCCATAATAATATTTTAAATTTTGAAATCATATTTATTTTTGGCATAAGAATTTTTTAAAACTGCTTCTAAATCTTTGAATGTCTTTCAATCATCTGACCTCAATTGCTATCCTCTTCCATCACAACTATGAGATCCGACACACCGTTTGAGAACTACTGAGTTAGAATGATAAATTTGTCGTTAGAATTGGTTCCCAAAAGCAGAAATTAGTTGTGATTCAACCTAATATATATATATATATATATATATATATATATATATATATATAAAATTAAAGATATATAAGGTAAAAACTGATAAATTTTCAGTTATTTACATTTTTATTACCATAAGCAACTTCTATCTTTATACAGTTAACACGCACAAACACACATACACACAGAACTTTTGATGATGTTATGGCTTGACTGAACTGCAGTACTGATTACATCATATTTTCATCTTACGACACCTGATACATTGAAGCATGTCTTGTTTTCTTTGAATAGAATCTCTTACTTTAAACTAAAACACTATTTTGCAAATGTGGTCTGGATGTCAAAACTATTTTCATAATGCATTTCCTGTAATGAGAAAACATTTTGGTCCACAAGAGAAGAGTGAGGCAGGAAAAGACAAATAATCTCTTTAGAAACAGATACATTTTTTCTTTCCTTAAATTTCATGGTTTTAAGTTTTAATACTGATAAATGTTGGTACAGATAACTCAGATATATAAAAATTCTTTGGGAGGTCCTCAATCATTTTATAGGAGTGTAAACATGTTCTGAATTTGAGAAGCAATTGTAATTGAGTTATATTTATCAATGAACTCTCATTCAAAAGTATTATATCTTCTTCTACAATGTTTGCACTTTATATCTTTTACTATCTTTTGTCTTTTCTCAGCTTCTTTATAGATGTGGGAATAGGATAACATTTATCAGTGTGGAAAGTGAAATTGTTGAACTGAGTTCAAATTCTGCTTGATTCTATTTTGTTCACTCCACCCTAATGTCCTTGAAAAAGGCATGAATCTGTCTTTTTCTAACTATGAGTTAAATAGAAGAGCAGACTGGGTGCTCTTCCCTTGGTTGGCAGCCAATCTAGGAAAAGGAAAATTCTGAATTCAAACCTGTTTGGAGATTTTGTGACATACTTTGTATAATTTCAATGTGGAGACTAATAAGGGTACAAAACTAAATCCCACATATGTTAAAATCATTGTTTTTTTTTTTCAATTATGGACTTTGTCAATTAATATTAGCATAAGAGTGTGTGGCTTCAAGGGTTTTCTCCAAAAGTGGATCTTTTTCTTATGTAGATATAATAGACTCTCCATTTTCACTCTTGGATAGGTGCTTATATACCCTCTCCTCATCTGGTTGTCCCATGTGTGTACATCCTAAGCTCAGCTGGGTTGACTACCTGTTTACACTGACATCCTGTGAGGTATAGATCATGAGGTCACCTTCCAGATCAAATCTCTGATGCACCTGATGTGATACTGAGTGGCGTCTACTTCAGTATCGCTTAGAATGAACCCTGTACATATTGGTATCATCACAGACTAACTTCTCTGGGAATAAAGGTTTCTTATCGACATTAAATTTTATTCAAGCCACCTGGTATGAATCATATGCTGTTATCATTTCTTCTGAAAAGTTTGGACAATTCTACAAAAAGGCTTCACTACTATCAAATCATCTGTGTGGGTAGACTAGTGCTTCATTTCTAAACTGAATTGTTATGCTGTCATATGTTAGAATCAATGAGAGAGCCCATAGTGTTTTGTCTTACCTTAGGTTCTTTATTGCAGTTACTATCATTTCGTTTTTGAGAATCTAATTTCAACATGCAAATTGGAGATACCAAAATCAAACAAGTACAACAATTTAAATATCTGGGAAGTGTACACTGATATCTGAAGGTGAATTGGGATAGCAAAAGATGCCATCTGGAAGATAAACAACGTATTAAGAATCAGAAAAATATTATTAGAAACAAAGAAAAGAGAACTGAAATATTTCCTGGGGCGTCGTCTATTGAGAAAGTTTTCTTTTTACAGCTTCTTAAATTGTTTGTATTGATAATAGCTGAAAAATTTATAAGCAGTAAAAAGATATGTTGTATTTTGGGAAAGAGAGGAGGAAATATTGTAAGTGAATCGCAACAAAATAGAAGGACTATCAAAAATCATTAAAAGTAACTGTTTCAATGTACCAAACGTGGCAATCAAGAGGATTAATCTTTAACTTTTATTTACTTTAATAGCTTTATCCATACAACTTTATGGGAGAATATGAAAGGTATTTTTCAGACTGCTTGTATGTGAAACAAGGTCAAGGTTTAATGTGGGTTTGATGGCAATACTGTGGAAAAATTGCTCAAACCCCCTTGGTCTTTCCACTTGTTGGGGACAATGACTCCAGCACCCTCCTGAAGGAAAGATACTTCCTGGGGTATGATGCTTTGGGGCTTGAGCTAATATTAATTGTAAACTATACCATGAAAGAAGATGATATATAAACTCTATAGATCAGACTAATGATGTGTAACTGAATGACAAAATGGATTGTGTGTATAATAAACTATAATTTTAAGGTATGTTATATTTAGGTAATATCTGTACTCCTGTATGACAGTGAATGTTGAACAATCTCCTTTCAGAGTAACAGAAGTGTGATTCTACAGAAGGAATCTGAGAATACCATGGACCAAACATATCAGCAACCACAACGTCTTAGAGAAAATGGAACCAAAGAGAACCCTTATACTTAAAATCAGAAAGAGATAGTTGAAATTTCTAGGGAACATAATGAGGAAAGAAGGCTTGAAAAACTTTAACACATGCAAGACATATTGAAAGCATCTCGTTCACACTCCCTGATCTTTTGAATAGGTGTAGAGGTTTATCCCTTGTTTCCGGTTTAGGATTGGGTTTCTCATTTCTTCTAAAGTCTTCTCATTCTCTTTTACTCCCAGTAGCCCCTTGTGTTTTAGTGCCATTATTGCCTTATTTGGGATGAATTCCTAAAAAGAAAAACCTACCTAGCAAACTTGAGTAAATGGGTGGTAGAACACAGTTTAGAAGAGATAATGAGAAGACAAAATTTATTAAGAGCTACAAAGGACAGGAAATTGAGGAGAGCCATGATCGTCCACGTCCTGAAGGAATACAGCATATAGAAGAATTGCAAAAATTTGGACATTAGTTTTCACTTATCTGATAGAAAAGAAATGAATCACATGATAGCTTGTTGGAACCAAGAAATATTATCACAATTGATTTACGAGAATGTGAAAAATAAATTTTTTTTTTTACAAAATGTCATCATTGATGCAAAAGTGATATTAAAGTAAAAAAAAAAAAAGTCACTAAAAATTGATAATTTTATTTGAATTTTTATTGATTTCTTTAAACAATTATAATTGCAACTGAATATAAAAGAAAATGAAGCAAAGAGAAAGAAAATATACTTTCAGAATTATATTTCAGGTTATATCTTGTAAACAGGTCTATTTCAGTGTCGTCTGTTGAGAAAGTTTTCTTTTTACAGCTTCTTAAATTGTTTGCATTGATAATGGCTGAAAAATTTATAAGCAGTAAAAAGATATGTTGTATTTTGGGAAGGAGAGGAGGAGATATTGTAAGTGGATCGCAACAAAATAGAAGGACTATCAAAAATCATTAAAAGTAATTGTTTCAATGTACCAAACATGGCAATCAAGAGGATTAATCTTTAACTTTTATTTACTTTAATAGCTTTATCCATACAACTTTATGGGAGAATATGAAAGGTATTTTTCAGACTGCTTGTATGTGAAACAAGGTCAAGGTTTAATGTGGGTTTGATGGCAATACTGTGGAAAAATTGCTCAAACCCCCTTGGTCTTTCCACTTGTTGGGGACAATGACTCCAGCACCCTCCTGAAGGAAAGATACTTCCTGGGGATGTGATGCATTGGGGCTTGAGCTAATATTAATTGTAAACTATACCATGAAAGAAGATGATATATAAACTCTATAGATCAGACTAATGATGTGTAACTGAATGACAAAATGGATTGTGTGTATGATAAACTATAGTTTTAAGGTATGTTATATTTATGGGTTAAAGTGCTCAGTATCTGGGATAGAGTGTATGTAAATATAAAAGTGGGCATTGAGATCAACACATGGCCTGACGATTGCATTTAGCATGAAACAGAACTGTCACCTCCGTATGTTGACTTCAATGTCCACTTTTATATTCACACACACACACACACACACACACACACACACACACACACACACACGGTTAGTTAAATGAAATAACTAGATATTAGCAACCATGTACATGCATGCTGGCATGCATACATTGGTAAGCAAATAAATAATTGCCAAATTTAGCCAAGAGGTGTAGACATAATAGTGATCAATGTAATTAGACAGAGCAAAGGAATATATATTAATAAATACACATATATCTACATTTGGTGTGCAACTCAAACATAAGTATATGTGTATTTATATATATATATATATATATATATATATATATATATATATATAGGATTCAAATAATGATGTATATTTGTTTGTGTGTCTAGTAAGCATTTTTATTTATGTTTGGTGGTTGTTTGCATGAACAAAACATTATTCATACACTACTAAAATCTTGGACATGTTAGTCCCTCCGCAACATTGCCGTCATGGAATTGATAATGATGATTCTTCATGAAGCTAGTTTCAACTTTACCAAAAAACCATTGAAGGATCAGCTTTCCAGGATGGAGTCATAAACCATTTTTTTAAAAATTTCCACCATAAATTTTCAATTGAACTGAGTCCAATCTCTGCTTTGGTCATGTCATTGCTTTACCTGATGGAGAGCTTTGACACTCTTTGCTATCTGGCAAGATGTGTTAATGTAATATAGAAAAAAATGACTTCAACATTAGCAGACCTCTTTTCTATTTGGAATGAGAAAAGTCTTCAAATTTATTCTTTATTTTTCTCACTAGGTGTAGATAGGTTTGCACATTGTCTCGTTCACACACCTCCCCGGTCATTTGAATAAGAATAGAGGTTTATCCCTCTTTCTTGCTTAGGATTGGGCTTCCAGTTCCTTCTAAAGTCTACTTCAAATCTATACCGTCTAACATCTTCACCAAAACTCTACAATATTATCTGCTATTTATTTATTTTTTCTCAATAAGAATAGGTATTCTCCTATTGTTTGGCTCAAACTCCTTCCCATTCTTTTGAACAGGAGTAGAGGTTTATCCCTTGTTTCCTGTTTAAGAGTGAATTTCCCAATTTTTCTAAATTCTATTTCTCTCCCAGTAGCCCCTTGTATTTCAGTGACATTATTGCCTTGCTTGGGGGTAAATTGATTAAAAAAAAAATTCTCCAAAATTTCATTGTATATTTGTGAATTGACTGTTGAGATAAAAGCTTCCTTGGTAGTTTATCTGATAAGCAACAGTATGTCATAAATGTGTTGGTAAATGTTCTTGTTTTCTTTAGGCATTCATTTTGACATGTTTCATTGGAATTGCACCAAACAAAAGTTTCACCATCATCACCTTGGCAAATGTAGATTCATGATTCATCATTGAATACCATTTTCATTAAATCATCCGCACTCCATGATTGCTTCTCTGTAGGCCAATGTAACCTTGTTCTTTTCTCTTTAGATCTTAGTACTAATTTTGGTTCATCTTTTCTATATGGAAATCCTATTCCATTCAGCCAATTTCCTACAGTTCTGTCACAAATACTGACTCCAGTAGCTGTTCATTTATTTTTCATTAGTTTCGTTGTGCATTTTCTATTTTCAAGACATATTTCTTTGAGTCTTCTACCTTAATGCTTTGATATTTTCCATCATCTATCACACATATTTTCATTTAATTCTTTTTGTCTATAGTTGTACCAAATTTTAGAAACAGCTGACTGGGAAAAGCCAACATATTTAGTCACACTTTGTGTTTGTTATTCTTTTCAAAAGATTTTTTATAATATTCTCTAGTGTTTCAATTAACATTAGTGCTATAAAATCTTTTTATCCTTATTTCTTTGTCTGGCCTTGTGCCATCCTGAGCTAAATAAATATCAAAGACAGGCCCTCCCACACATCAAAGAATGGTGCTATAAATTCTTCTTATCCTTATGTCTCTCTCTGTTTGAACTTATGGTATCATAAACTAAGTAAATATCAGATAGGCTCTCCTCACTTCAAAGATTGTTGCTGTACAGTCTTCTTATCCTTATTTCTCTCTCTGTTTGGCCTTGTGCCATCCTAAGCTAATCTAAGTAAATATTAAAGACAGGCCCTCCCAACTTCAAAGAATGGTGCCATACAATCTTCTTATCCTTATTTCTTTCTGTCTGGCTTTGTGTCATCATAAGCTAAGCTAAGTAAATATCAAAGACAGGCTCACCCCTCTTCAAAGATTGATGCTATACAGTCTTCTTATTCTTATGTCTTTCTGTTTGGTCTTGTGCCATCCTAAGCTAATCTAAGTAAATATTAAAGACAAGCCCTCCACCTTGGAAAATTAGCACAACACAATCTTCCAGTAATTATTTCTCATTATTTAGCCTTGTGTCATACTTAGCTAATATCAGTAAATATGATGAGAGGAAAGCCCTCCCCAATTAGAGACTGGCACAGTACAATTTAAACTTGGAAAATATTTATAAAGTAATGTCACTTTTTAATTACAGCATATGTTTTGAGTATTAAATAAAAATTATAAACTTTGAATTATTTATTGTAAATATTTTACTTGTATTTTGTGAGACTTATTAAGCAATGTTATATTAGTTAAGAAGATCAAAAGGAGCATGTCTTGCATGAAAACATTCCACTTTGTGGACAGCTATTTGCAAAATATTAAGCAATAATTGTATAATTGGATAAGCATAGCAAATGGTGCAAGCACTAATTTTTCTTTTTCTATGAAAATCTTGTTTCAAGCTTGAAAGCCATTATCAATAAAGAACTTTCTCATGTATCCTTTGACTCACCATCTCAACTTGACAAGCAAAATTTAATTTATACACAGGCTAATTATAATGGCCAGGTTATGATTAATTGGCTCTCAAGGGACCTGCAAAGTAAATGGGATTTTTTTAAATTTGTTTTCTTTGTTCTTCTAAAGTATGTATCTATTTTCAAAAGATTTACATGCATTTCAAATAAAAAATTATTGTTGGATAAATATCTTTTTTCTATTTGGAATGAGAAAAATTTCCAAATTTCCA
Source organism: Acanthosepion pharaonis (assembly GCA_903632075.3). Taxonomy (NCBI): domain Eukaryota; kingdom Metazoa; phylum Mollusca; class Cephalopoda; order Sepiida; family Sepiidae; genus Acanthosepion; species Acanthosepion pharaonis. The sequence continues at coordinate 742,108 of CAHIKZ030000283.1, read as the reverse complement.
ATTTATTTTTTTCTCACTAGGAGTAGATAGGGTTACCTATTATCCTGTTCAAAAACCTCCTCAATCTTTTGAACAGGAGTAGAGGTTTATCCCTTGTTTCCTGTTTAGGATTGGGCCTCCAGTTCCTTCTAAAGTCTGCTTCAGTTTTTATCTCTTCCACCAATTGGAGTAGATAGGTTCACCTATGGCTGGTTCACACTCCTCTGCAGTCTTTTGAACAGGAGTAGAGGTTTATCCCATGTTTCCTGTTTAGTATTGGGTTTCTGGTTCCTTCTAAAATCTGCTTCAGTTTTTCTCTCTTCCACCAATTGGAGTAGATAGGTTCACCTATGGCTGATTCACACTCCTCATCTGTCTTTTGAACAGGAATAGAGGTTTATCCCTTGTTTCTTGTTTAGGATTGGGTATCCAGTTCTTTCTAAAGTCTTTTCATCCTCTTTCACCCAGTAAACCCGTACGTTTCAAATAAAAATTAACATTGGATAAATACCAAAGTGAAGTCTCAATATGAAAATAAAATAAAAAAAGAAAATGATCATCAGGGAAGGCATTAAAAAAACAACCAAAATTTCAAAACTTATATTTTTATGGATTTTTGGTAATGTTTAAACTTCCTACCGCCCCCCCACCTAAAAAAATAGTTTGTCAAAAGGACAGTTATTCCTTTGACACTACTGTTACTGCATACACTTTTGCCTCACTTGGCAACCTTCATTTACAAGATGAGAAAAATATGTACATTAAGTACAATGCAATAATTATTATTTATCTTTTATAAAGATTTACACTGTGCATGTGTGTGTAGATAGATAGATAGATAGATAGATAGATAGATAGAGAGAGCGAGAGAGAGAGAGATTGAAGTGTTATTTTAAATAGCTATCGTCTAAACTATAAGTTGCAGGGTACACATGTTAATACTGAGGGGAGACTCTATTATACATATATACATGTATGCATGCATGTATATGTATATGCAACACGCACACACATACACGCTAATATATTTACACTATATTTTCATCAAAGGTTAAATAAATAAATAAATCATATATTTGTATATGATATATATTACATATGTAAATATATATTACATATGTAAATATATAATAAATATATTTACACTATATTCTTTTAATAAATAAATCATCATATATATATATATATATATATATATATAGGCAATTTTTATATATATTATTTATGTATTATATATATGTGGTACTTATTGGAAATCGCTCAATATCAGTGATAGAACTAACATTTAGTTGGATTGATGTGAGTTTGTGACCTTAGTTTCATGCTCTTTGTGATCGTCAGACTAACTCACATCAATCCAACTAATATACACACACACACACTACTTATATATTATATATTTATGGTGCACACACACACACACATACATTTGTACTTTATATATAAAGGAGGCATGGTAGAGTAATGGATAGCAGCTTGGATTGAGGAATCGGAGAGCCGAGTTCAAATTCCAGTCGAATCCATTAGATTCACTTACGTGATAATACCCTTGGGAAAGGTATGAATCCTCTTCTTGTCTCCCCGGCTATGGGTAAATAGCAGGACAGACTGGTTTTATAGCCTTGGGTGGAAACTGGTCTAGGAGAAAACCAATTCTGAATTCAAAACCTGATCCTTCAGGTTGGCGGTTGTGCAGTAGGCTAACAACCTACTCACTTAAAAACTGGCTTGTTATAGAAACTGCAACGATATCTTGCGGCCCTTTGTTCCTTGAGGAATTTCAAGGCATAATACACACACACACACACACACACACACACACACACATATATATATTTACACTATATTCTAAATATATATCTAAATATATTATTAAATATATTTATAGTATATTCTCATGTAAGATTTAACAAATAAATCATATGTATGCCATATACTCACATATGCAACCCTTGGAAACCTAATTTTGAAGCTAATTTGACTACATTAAATGCATATATAATTTGGTCAACAGTGTAGCCAAAGTACATATACTAATTGTATATTATGTGTATGAGGCAATCCCCTTAAAATTATCTCCAAAACTAACTCTTCAAAAGTCGCATGATATGTGAGTATATACAATATATATATCTATAAACATAAATGCATGTATATATATGTGTGTGAATATGATTAAAATATAGTTTTAGGGTATATATTTATGGGTTATCATGCTCAATATCAGGGATAGAGGGTATGTAAATAAAAAAGTTCTGAAGATTGTGTTTACGCCACTGGGTGTTGATCTCACTGTTAGCTTTTATATTTACATACACTCTCTCTCACTCTCTCGCTTTCTCTGTGTGTGTGTGTGTGTGTGTGTGTGTGTGTACACACACACAATCTCTCTCTCTCACTCATATATATATATATATATATAAAAATCGCTCTCTCTCTCATATATATATATATATATGCATGTATGTATATATATATATATATATATATATATTTGTGTGTGTGTGTATATATATATATATATATATATATATATTTGTGCATGTGTATATATATATATATATATATATGTATGTATGTATGTATATAAGCATACATATATTCTGTGTGTGTGTATATATGCATATATATTTATACACACGCACACACACACACACAAACAATTTATTTATTCATTAATCTTTTGATGAGAAAGAAACATTCCTACCAGTAGTGTATATTGTGATATAAATTACTATGTAAATCATGTAAATTCCTTGTTTTTGTTTTTTTCTTGTTCTAATTCCAAGATTAATGATTCAACATTTAAGGCTTCTATGTAAAAAGAGTCCATTAACAGTAACAACTGCTTGTATGAAAGTCAGCTTGTCTTTTTATTTACTGATTTGCATTCTTTCAATGACTGTGGTTACTAGGTTAGTTCAAGTTGAGAGTGCTTATGCTGACCTTTGATATCCAATGCATATACTGGAGAATTAATGTACTCGCTGATAGTGACTTGAGGTTGGCTTTTACAAAAATGGTGTTCTTTATTATTCATAGAAATCAAGTCTGGAGATTGTGACATATTTTCTTTTTAACAATTAGTGCTTTCTCTTGAGAACTTATTTCTCATATCGCTTACGTAACTAGCATTAAAAAGAGTCAGTTTTTTTTTATATTGCTTATATATAATTAGAAAATAAAATGGTAAATAGTTAATTTTTAGCACTGGCTGAATTTAATGCTATCTATCACAACTGTTCTCATGGTGTTTTCAGTGGTTAACTCTGGTTGCACTTACACAGATATGTGTTTGTTTTTTTTACATCTTATCAAATTTTTGCAGGTTATTTAAAACCAGAAATTATATTTTAGATTGTAAGAATTTTTTTAAGATAATAATGATTTACTGATACAAATCCTATTAATTAACCCATAGCTGAGTGAGTGAAGAGATGATATTTGTGTGTAAATGAATATAACAAACCCAACTTGAATTGGAATTTTGCTCTATGCTCTCTAATTCCGAGGTGTTATCCATTATATCACCTGAATATCTAAATTGACAGCATATGATATTCCCTAGTTCACCCATTTAGGTACTGGCCAGGTTTGATCTTGTTTAACTTTGGGGATCATACGAGAACTGTTGTTTCAATGTGATATGGCCATAAGCCAACATGAAATTTAGGATTTGAAATTGCAAGAAGTGGATACAAAGTATTAGTGACCATTGTTATACAGATTTTATAGAAAATTTGTAGTCTGCAGAGAACTCTTTTCTAAATTTCACTCAATACAAGGCTCGAGAGCAACACAAGGTAGAGGTTTATTGTCATTATAAATGACATGAATTGCAGAAAAGTTGATAGGACATGGAGATTATGAGGATAAGGTGGATAGATAACAATTGATTTTTGACTTGAACAGGTCAAAATTAAAGTGTTCAGGGAAGCATGCATGTGGAAATCTGTTCAGCAAAATGGCAGTTCTTTAGGAAAAGCTGTCTGTGTGGAAGTTACTTCTCACATTTGGAATATAGTGGAAATAAAAGTGATTCAATTCTGTGGTTGCAGAATGTCCTAGCTGCAAAGATCTGAATTGGTGGAACTAAAGAATGGACCATTTGCCATTAAAATAGCGATAGAGTAGTGACGGGCATACAGTGCTTCATCTGTTGGAGAAAGGTTGCAGAGTGGAAAGTAAGTTATTTCCCACAAAACCATGTAAATGATTTGAAACTCAATCAAGATTGGAAAGTGAGGATTGAGCTCCTCCAAATGAGATATGGCAGCAATACACCATTTTTAGTTTGAGCTGGATCTTGTAAAGATAAATCATGGTAAAAGGAATCATGAACTTTCTGGAGCAATAAAATGAGCCAGCCATGTTTCCAACATCTTTAGCCATACTCCATTTCTGGTTCAATCTGATTCTTGTAGAGATAAAACATAGCAGAAGGAGTCAGTTACTTCTTGAAATGATTGAATGAGTCAAATATTTTCCAGCTTCTTTAGAAATGAATTGAATAAAGGAGTTCTGTTTGACATCTGGAGTAAACATGAGAACCAATATATGTTGTTTTTTTTAATCATTTCACCCCAAGCAAGACAACAATGTCATTAAGGCATAGGGTGCTACTGAGTGTGAAAGAATATAAGAAAAAGAAAAACATTAAGGTGCAAGAACAATAAAAGAACAGGAACTAAGAAGACAGATGATAATGATTGACATTGCATTTATATTTTTGAAGATCAAAGTTGACTGAAAAGCAAAAAGCTGGAAAAGACTTTCACAAGTGAGAAACTATTGGCATAAGACTTACGGTTACATTTAACCATTTCAACTATAAAATGATGAGACCTACCTGCCAATCTAGTACTGCATTTAAATTTATAAAGTCTAGGTACCATAGAGGAAAGTAATATTTATTTTGAAAATACAAAAATATGGCACAAGGCCAAAAGTGGGCATGGTGGAAGGCTGGCCACAATTACTGACCCAAACATATCACTGTATTCCTTATACCAAAACAACACATTCTTACTTACCATTCTTACTACAACCAACCATAATACCTCAAAGTCTCACATTCTGTCTTCTTGCAGTTGATATTTAGTCCTTTCTTCTTGATTTCCTTCACTACCTTCAGTAGAAGTTCCTGTAATTTCCTTAACTAGGTTAAAAATAATAGGATGTTCATCCTGAAAGTACAAAATGAAATGTGGCTCACCTGCCCAGGCAATAGCAACAAATAGCTGTTGCTCTCATAGCCAGCCTTGACAGTATACCCATAAGAAAGTGGGTGAGTAAGCACTTGAATAAACACTCTCCTTTAATTATCTTTCTTTCTTATTTTGAGACAGCATAAGGCTGTTACCCCTGTTTTCGACCTCAATGGCTAGGCATAAAGAAAACTTGATAAAGATCTTGTCAGTATTATCAGAAACTCTAAACTAAGTTTGTATTGTGTTGACCCTCACAGTAGAGGATGGTTCTTAATCTCTTTGATAGCTTTTGCAATATATTGTGAACTTTGAACATTGTCACTGTTGGAAAACATTTGCAGTACATAAAACACATAAATAAAGAATAAAGAATAAAACCACTTGAACTAGTTAAATCTCAATCCTTATTGTATCAGGATAAGTTTATATATATATATATATATATATATATATATATATATATATATATATATATATATATATATATATCAAAAATTCCTAAAATGGGGGCATTTCTACAGAAATTACCATGACCTTTAAATACAATGAAAAAAAAACATGATTTTTATTGTGTGATTAACTTTGCTCATTGTATTTTTTAAACCTATGTTGTATATATACATTGCTCAATATAAAACACAAGTGCAACAATATATTGAACAGGACTGTGGAGTCTGGCCAGAGTTATGGAGTCGAAGTCAGAAGCAATTAAGGGATCACTGAAGTCAGAGTCGGTAAAACTATACGGACTCTTACTCCAGTTGAATTTACACTTTATTTAAAAAGACTTTATAGAATTTTTATTTTTATTGTTATTTCTTTGACTGTATATTTACTATTTCCTTTAAAGAAATTCATCTCAACTTCTTTTTTTAAAGTTATTTTATTTTTTGTAGTTATTTTGTATTTTCAAAACTTTATATGTAAAAAAAATCTTACATTATAGAATTTTTATTTTTGTTATATCTTTTGCATCCTATAAAAGATTATATTTCAACTTCTGTTATAAAGTAGTTTTATTTTTGTTCTGTATTTATTTCTTATTTGCAAATATATATATATATATATATATATATATTTTAAAAAGTCTTACATTATAGCATTTTTATTTTTATTGTTATTTCTTCTATATCTTTTCAAAGATTTTATCTCTAATTCTGTTAGAAAATATTGAAAAATGAATAGTTATGATATAAAAGCCACAATATCTTTATTCTTTGATATAAAGCAGTTATAATGATATTGGCCTACTCAAGTCAGGAGTGTATGCATAGGCTTTATGAGATTTGTAGGCCATGATCACTTAATTACTTAAAGAGGAGTCGGAGTCAGAGGTGCCAAAAAAGAGGAGTCAGAGTTGGAGGTTTTGTGTTCCAATTCCACAGCCCTGATATTGAACATTTATTTTATTTATATCTGAAAGTTACACATTTGTTATCACATCTTCCCAATTACATTTATCTTAGCTGTATTATGGAGTTAGGTTCAGATTTTTTTTTTTTACAATAATGTTCACCCTTTACAAGGCCCAAGGGCTACTCAAGGTAGAAGGTTACAGAGTATGAAGCATAGTTTATGGGGATATGTGGTTAACCGTAGACTTGAACAGGTTAAGATTGTAATGATTGAGAAGCATCCTCTTGGAAGTTGGTTTCACAAAGGAGTGGTTCATGGGAAAGAAACTGCTTGATTGGAACTTACTTCTCACTAATGGAATATGAATGGAATGTGGCATGGCGGATCATAGCTGTCAAGGTGGAACTAAGAAATGTAGTTCATCTGAACATGTTCCATGGAAATAGCAATGAGGTAGTGAGAGGCTTGCAGTGTTTCTCTGTGGGAAAATGGTTATGGATGGAAAATAAACCCACAAGCCCATGTAAATGCTATTGGATTCTATTGATATGGGAAAGTGAAATATATGCCCATGTATAGCAGCAGTACTCCATTGTAAATAGCTCTTGTTAAAGATAGATGAGAGCAGGAGGAGTCAGGTACTTACTGGAGCAGTACAGGAAACTGATCATTTTTCCAGCATCTTTCGCAATTGATCATATGGTTTGAGTTCCACTTGAGGTTTGGGTTAAGCTTAAGTCCCAATAGGCACTCAAGGCAGAAAGAACACCTGTTCATCGTGATTGGCAAAAATTCAGGACCAGCTTGGTAAGTACTGGCTGGTTAAATATTAACCTACTAAATACATGCCAACATCGCATATAAAACTAGGGAATCTTTTTTTGCAATGTTATCAGTCCTAACCTGGTATCTTAGCTTCAGCCACTTCCTGCTGCCATAATGTATCTTCTCCGTGCTTTTTCTATAAATATTTTCATGGCATTTGTTCTGATGAACTATCCTTTTTGGGGTTTCATTTTAAATGTTTTTATTGTATACCCCCTCCTCCAACCCTAGCAAATTGTACATATGGGAACTAGTTAGGATTTCATAGAGACTTTGAGGTATTATGGTGACTGTAGTAAGAATGGTAGGTAAAAATGTGTTGTTTTGGTGTAAGGAATACTGTGGTATGTTTGGGTCAGTAATCGTGATTAGCTAAGTTTACGATAAGACAGATTGAAGACCAGCCTTCCTGTATAACCCCTTTGGGCTTTGTGCCACATTTTTGTATTACAACAAAATAAATATTGCTTTACACTTTGATACTTAGACTTTACAAATCTATGTATAGTATTAATTTCACCATTTTATAGTTGAAATAACTTTTTGTAATTGTTCTATACTCATAGTTTCTTTTCTCACACTTCTCACTTACGGATCTCTCTTCCATCTTTTTGCTTTCCAGTCAAGTTTGATCGTCAAAAATTTAAAGGCAACATCAATTGTTATCTTCTGTTTTCTTAATTTCTGTCCTTTTATTGTTTTCTTTCCTTAATAATCTTCCCCCTTTTTTTTTTTTCTTTTTTTTATAAATTTGTATCAATGAAAAACTAAATAAATAAATGTCTGGCTGCTCATTTCCAAGTACACCTATTTGCTTAGATATTTAGCTAATCCCTGTTGCAGACGCCTGCTCATGCCCGTTTGTGTTTCTTCAACACCTACAGAGCCAACATCTGTGGTTTATACTGCAACTATGCAGAGCAGACTTAACTTACAGTTTATGGGAGGGCACATTATCTGAAGTGGTCACCGGTTGAACAAAGCCAGGACACTCAAATTGTTGGTCATGCTGAATTGTAACTTTGTGCTTGCACAACCACTAATGGCTTTCAAACAATTCCTTCTACCCAATTTCACTCACAAGGCTTGGGCCAACCTGCGATTTGTTTTTCAGGCACTCTCCAAAAAATGCTGCACACTGGGATTACCTCCCCAGATTGATGACTTCAAAAAGTCACCTTCCTGAGTAATTGACCCTGGTGAGATTTGAACCTGGGCCTTATGGTCAGAAAGTGAACATTTTGACCACTTGGCCACGCATGCAGATATCTCAATAGGAGACTAATCATGAAAAAAGATCTATTTTTACTACAGATATTTGTCAGCATAATTTCTTTCTTGTCAATGCACTCAATACAGATCAAATTTCAGTTAATAACTACATGTCCAGGCTATTGATCCATCATGTGTGTGTATGCATGCGTGTGATTTATGTCATAGATATAAGGCTACCGTCTTAGAGTTACCTCTTTCCTGATCCCTAATCTTTGTCTAGCAGACAATTTCAGGACATGAAGAATTATTAAGCAACTTTCTTTGCCTATTTATAGGAGGTACCTTGATGCAAAATAAGAAAAATAGAATCAGATAGAACAAATACTAGTCTGGGTCGAATTACGAAGCATAGATGAAAAGAAAGAGTTGAAAGCTGAAAGTAGACACATTGACAGGGTAACCTAGCACAGCAAAAGTTGGCTGGGGGTTGGGAAGCATCTGGAATCTAAGTCAGTTATTAGAATTTTATGATGAGCAGACTGTCCCTGGGTACTTAAAATATCAGCTTACAATAGGATTTATTATATACTATGTTGTTAAAGATATAAAAAAAAAAAAAAGAAAATAGATGTTAGGAGGTCAGCAGACAGAGACAAAAAAGTGGAGAAAAGGAATTGAAAAGGATGTTCATGCAATGTCATGTATTGATATGATGCTATTGGTAAGAAATACGCCTGAGAATATGAACACGATTTGTTGTAGAGAGCAAAACAGGGTAGGGGAAGTGAGCAGTAACAGTATATGATCAAATGTAGGCATCTGCAGTAGGGATTAGCCCCCTAAACAGGCGGGTGTTCTTCAAAAGTATTTATTAATTCATTTTCAATGACTTATCAATCATTTGCAGGTTATTTTAAGCCAGAAAATATTTTAGATTGTAAGAATTTTTTTCTATTTAGATAATAATGATTTAGTGATCAGACAGTTATGTGCCATGCGTGATACATGCTTAGGTAATCATGTATCTTTTGATACATGACTGACGAGGCAGATTTTTTTCCTGTAGTAGGTTGCCTTTTCTTTCTGCAGTAGACTAGTTGCCATCCAAGACTATAGAACCCAGTCTGTCCTGCTATTTACCCATACCGGGGGGGGGGGAGAAGAGGAGGATTTATAACTATCCCAGGGGTATTAGCATGTAAATGAATGTAATGGATTTGACTGGAATTCATTACATTCAACCACTATCCATTACTCCACCATGCCTCCCTCCATCCATTATATTCACTTACATGCTAATACTCTTTGGAAAAGCATGAATCCTCTTCTTCTCCCCCCAGCTATGGGTAAATAGTAGGACAGACTGGGTTCTATGGCCTTCAGTGGTCTACCACAGAAAAAAAATGGCAACCTACTATGGGAAAAAAAACTACCTCATCAGTCATGTATTGAAAGATACATGATCGCCTAAGCATGTATTACGCATAGCATATAACTGACTGATTTAGTGATACAGATCTAATTAACCCATACCTACGGGGAGAAGAAGTAGATTCATATTTTTCCAAAGGGTATTTTTGCATGTAAATGAATATGACAAACCCAACTAGAGCTGGAACTTGGTTCTCCGATGAACAATTCTGAACTATTATCCATTATGCCACCTGCTTACAGCACCTGGTATTTCCAAGCAGTCACCCATCTAGGTACTGACTATGCTCAACATTGCTTAACTTCAGTAGTTGTATGGGAACTGGTGTTTCAATGTGATATGGCTGTAAGCCTACTTGGATAATAACAGCCAGCCATTTATTTATTTACTTTTCTATTGATACAAGTTTCAAAGAAAAAGAAAGAAGAAGCAACCACTTTCTACCATGTTTTTGGTCATTTGAAGACAAATATAAGACTTATACAAAGTGTTGAGGTGGGGTGATGTGGTGTGGTGTAATGGATAATGGCCAGGAAACAAATCAAAGAGCTGAGCAAATTCCAGTCGTGTTCACCACTGGACATATTGAAAGAAAAAGGGCCAAAGACAGACAGTAAGTAACCTGCTAAATGAACTTGTATATCAGATGACAGAATAGGGACTGGGAGGGAGAGTAAGGAGACAAAACATTGCTTATAGCTACAACTTTAGAAGTTGTGGAGTGCCATGATCACCCACATCCTAAAGAGACATGGAACATGTATAATAAAATAATAAATATAAGTTTCCTAATAACAATCACAAAGTCAAACCTCAGTGTGTGATGGAATCAATATTTTACTACCATATTGGATGGCATATAAGAATCCAGTTCCCTCACTATTTTCTCTTTCATTTCGCACCAAGCAAAGGCAATAAAGACACTAAGATACAAGATTAACTAACTATTTAAGTAGACTGTTAAATTAGCTGTGAGTCCTTTATTTATTTATAGGATGGCAACTTTTTGATAATATCAGACTGGGGGAGCAATCCCAGCACATTGCGTCTTTGGAAATTACCTGAAAACCACACAAGTTAACTGAAGCCTCGATAGTGAAATTGGTTAGATGGAATGGTTCAGAAGCCATTAATAATGGTGCTGGCATGAAGTCACAATTCATCTTGACTGACGGTTTAAACATGCTGGCATTGTTCAAAAAAATGAATCCTACCAGATTATACTCTCTCTCTCTCTCTCCCCTGAACTAAGGTCCACTCAGCTTAGTTGCACTATAAACCACACATGGGCTCTGTGGGTTGAGCAAGTGTCTCTTCTAAGGATTTGCTAACCACCCTGTCAGATGGATGTGCTCACAATTAGTGACTGGCCATTGTTTGTGTGTGTGTGTGTATATATATATATATATATATATATATATGGCTAGTGCAAGGGTCTCATCACATCACCTCCAAATGAGACAGGGCTCCTACTCTACTACTTTGCGTAAGTTATTCTCAATTTTCATAAGTTATTATTCATATAGAATAAAAATTTTATTTTAACCTAATTATGTACAGTAATGGATCATATACAATATAAGTGAGCAACTCAACTGGAAAAACTGAAAATAAATACATTGTATCTAAATGTAAATTAAAGACATGTCATAATAGATCATTCCATTTTAAATAAATCAAGAATGCTTTGTGGCAATTTTTAACATCAATTTGAGATTTTTCCTTGTTAAAAAGTTTTTAAGACATTCAATATTACGGATAAAAAAACAGTGAATTTTATCTAGTGTTTTTTTTTTTTTTTTTTAAGATTTAGCATAATGAAAACAAATTTACAGGTATGGACAAAGAAAAAAAAAAGAACACAGAATGACATCAAAATCCATGAAAATTTTTCATCCATTAATAGTCAATTGTGCTTAGTTTAATTTGTAATGTATGTAAATGTAGGTAGAAAAAAAAGCAAATGTTGATAAGATAGTGAGGGTCACAAGGCAGTGCCCGGGGGCCCCCAATTAAGCATGGTTGGGGATAGTACGCACCAACCCTCCGTGTATGTGTGTGTGTGTGTGTGCGTATGTATGTGTGTGTGTGTATATATATATATATATATATATATATATATATATATATATATATATATATATACACATACATACATATATATATATATATATATATATATATATATTCCTTTAACTGCTTTTGTAGGGTGGAGGCGAAAATGATTCACCATTTCCTCTCCTTTTTTTCTTTTCTTCATGGAATCAAATTTAAGAAAACCTTAAATTCCTCATATTCTTGGCTGGTTTTCATTGATCGGTATTTTTTTTTTTTTTTTTCTGTTTAGAATATTTTTAAATATTTTTTCCCCATGTATTACCATTTAATGCTGAATTGGAATATGGAATGCAATTGCAATTTTCTCAAAATAATTGCAGAATTCCCAAAAATAAAAATGGAGAGAAAGTATGAACATGGCAGAATTCCATTCTGGGTTGTCAACTGTAAACAAAAATGGTCTTAGAAGCCAAGAAAGGAGCCAAAGATGGCATTAAAATCTTGGAATATTTCAGTCTAAAATGGATTTTTTGTTATTAACATTTCTATTATATGTTTGGAATTATGTTTCTTTGTCAGTGGGGAAAAATTTAATTGTGAGTTGGCAGTTAAAAGACGTAATAATATTTCGTTGGATTTGAATTCCGTGTCGGGAGAAAAGAAAATACATGAAGCGGGGAAAGAGGTTGTGTGTGTGTAAAATCCAATAAATAGAATTCCATATTCAGTGGATTGAATGTTGATTGATCTTTGATATATTAATAATGGCATGCATGTGTGCATGCACACACACACATATGTACATACATCCAAACACACACAATTCATTTAATGCCTGTTTAAAAATAAGTAAAATTTTCAATTATTACTCTATTTGATGGCATTTAAGAACCCTGTTTTTATCCCCCCAAAAAAAATGACCCCCCCTCAATCTCCTTGATCTTATATGAGATGTTGAAGTCTCATAACCCATTAGAGTCATAGGAGCACCATATGTATTGCAGCCATAAGAACAGTAGTATGTCTAGGGCAAGATAGCCTGACAGAGCACATCCTCTTCGGCTTGGTTTTTAAATTCAGAGTTTTCTTTCTCCTAGACTGGTTGCCACATTGACTTAAGAGAGCTCAGTCTTCTGAACTATTTAACCCATAGCTGGAGGAAAGTGGTTGTATGCCTTTAGCACAAAGTGAACAAAACAGAATGAACTGGAAACTGAACTCAGCATGCTGACTTCACTTTTCTTACCTCCTAAAGTGATTTATATGTTTACCTAAATGCTGTAAATTACGAATACTTGTACCTAATCTAATTTCATAATATTCTGAAATTAAATAAAAATGAAGGAGTTTTAAACGTCATCAAGTGCAGTAAATATATATGGTTTGGTTTTTTATCTGTTTTTTTTTTTTTCTCTCCTTTTATTAATGTTCACCCAATACATGGCCCAAGAGCCCTCCAAGGTAGTTGGTTACTGTGTAGTGTTGTATTAGCATAAGAAAAGGCAAGAATTGAGGTTCTTGGGGCTGTGCAGGAAAGATAACAGCTAACTCTAGATATGAAGAGGTCAAGATTTCATTAGTGAATAACATTTCAGAGTTTAGGTGGAGATGTTAGAAGTATAGTTTGGAAGTAGATTTTAGAAGGAACTAGAAACACAATCCTAAACAGGAAATAAGGGATAAAACTTTACTCCTGTTCAAAAGATTGAGGAAGTGTGAACTAGCTATAGGTGAACCTATCTACTCCAATTGGTGGAGAAGAGAAAAACTGAAGCAGACTTTAGAAGGAACTGGAAACCCAATCCTAAACAGGAAACAAGGGATAAACCTGTTCAAAAGACTGAGGAGGAGTGTGAACAGGACAGTAGGTGAACCTATCTACTTGTGGCTATCAGCATTCTGACCTTAAGACCGGGTTTATATCTCTTTATGGTCAATTTGTCTAAGTTGTGACATCACCCTAAATGCTATTGGCCTGATGAGACAAACTCATTATACAGCACAACTGGGACATGATTACAAACCATACCACAAGTTGATCAGGCCTTCTGAGTGAAATCAGGTAGATGAAACAGTTTAGAATCCATTTATTGTTGTTCTAGCATGATATCACAAGTCATCGTGACTGAGGATTTGAGCATACTAGCCTTGTTCAAGTAGTAATCATGCCAGATTATATGCTCCTTCGTAAAAATCATAACTAAGGTCTGTTAAGCATAGTTTTAGTATAAATCATAAGTTAGTTCTGTAGGTATTTGTCAGGGGACGTTACCCATAATAACATAATGGACTATTCTATATGTAATAAATACTGCGCCTCAAGAGGAAGCAGGGAGTTCAGTCTGAAGTCTGGAGTGAAGTCCGTCAGGAGTCTGTCAGTCAGTCAGAGTGAGCGAGTCAGTCAGTCGAGTCAGAGGCAGACCGAAACAGAGTTGTGTTCAGATAATTACTACTAAACCTGATTGTTCGTACTAACACTTTCTACTTCTCTGTATATATTCCTGTTTGTAATATATCTGTGTTATTCCATATCCGTATTCGAGTTCTTCTTTATTGGTTCTACCTTGGACTATCTCCTGGTACAAGGAACTGGACCATAACAGTATTGAAGGTTTGTAGTTAGATAAAAGCCTTACAGTTCTACTGGGCAAGCGAGGGATCAGTTAATGCGTTGAAAGGGGAAAGTATACATTAAAAAAACAAACAAGGTACCAAAAAGAAAAAAGAAAAAAAAGTTCATTGAAAGCAAAGAAAAGAGTATTTGACTGTCATGTAATATCAATCCTGGCAGTAAATGCAGACCAATCTCCTCACAGATGAAGAAAGGACTTGTAGCAACAGAAATGTGGTTCTCCAGAAGGATGGTGTGAATATCATCAGCCAAAATATGTGAGCATTGACAACGTTTTAGAAAAAATGGAAACAAAAAGGATACTTATACTTAACATCAGAAAGAGACAGTTAAAATTTCTAGGACACATGACGAGGAAAGAGGGCTTGAAAAATTTAACACTCACAGGACAGACTGAAGGCAAGACAGACAGGAAAACAACACATAACATAATGAGCTTGAGTAAATGGATGGCAGAATAGGGTTTAAAGGAGATGACAAAAAAAAAATTATTAAGAGCTACAATGGGGAGGAAATTGTGGAGAGCCATGATTGACAACATCCTAGGACATAGCATATAGAAGAAGAAATGCAGTTCTACACTGGTCTAAAAAGGATGAAATTGGATGGATGATTGTATTACACCAAACTTCAAAATGTGGGAAGACTGTTTACCTAGAAATGAGCTCTCAAAATCTTGACCTTTTACCTGGACTTTAACATTTTCCACTGATACTTTGTTCAATCTTTTCTTATACATATTTACTAAGCTTAGCTTAATACTCTACCAGTTTATGTTGTGGGTGAGGTCGATGAAATGAAAGATGGTAGGAAGATTGAGAATCAGCATTCAGAGTCCTGGTTTTGAACACTAACCACAGAAGCCAGAGGGGCATATTGACTGATTACAGATAACAAAACCTCTCCCCCATATAATTCTAACTATAAATACAATAGATATATGTTAATCGGATTTAGAATATGAACAATAGTGGAGAAATCAGGCTAAGTGGAAAAGCTTTTTAATGACAATGCATTTCACCTTCATTTGTTAGGTAGGCATCTTCAAGTCAGAATCAACATATATGTAAGTAATGTGTGCATATGTGTGTGTGTGTGTGTGTGCGTGTGTGTGTGGGTGCATGCATGACATGCATATATTGGCACATTTATCTGTGATATGCATAGATATGTAAGCACAGGTGTACGTGTGAGAGTATGCACATGACTTCTGTATGCATATGTATGCATGATATGCATATGTAGGCATATTTGTATGTGTGATTGTATTTGTGCATGATGATTTGCATATGTCTGCTTGCATGCATGGTATGTATATGTAGGCATATTTGTGTGTGCTATTGTATTTGTGCATGAGCATGTGCATAAGTGCTTGTATGATATGTACATGTATATAGGCATATGTGCATTTATGTATGTAATTGTGAGTTTTTGACATGCACAAACGTATGAATACATTAGCATGCACATGCATAAGTGCTTGTTTGTGCACTTATTGCATATTTTCACATTGATCTTGCTGCACTGTAACCAAATTTTGAGTCATTTTTTTTTTACAGTCTATACTGACAATTTTTCTCAATTGTAATTTGGAATGACCGCGGTAACAGTTTTAACAATAAAGAATTATAATTATATTCTTATTAATTTGATGCAAGTTAAATAAATGGCAGTTTTTCATGCACAAATATAAAGCATAACTGCATATCCAGAATCTATGCCATTGATATATATATATATATATATATATATATATATATATGTATGTATGTATGTATAAAATGCAAAGCTCTTTGGTATAATGAATATGAGCACTCTAGCTGACTGGCATTTGTTTACATTCATAAAAACAATATGCTAGAAGTAGTAGTTTCTCTCTACTGAGTGCTGATGGCTTAGGGGTAGAAATTTGACTAACACCAAATCAGTTAGTTTTCAGCTTGAGGCTTTTGGATGTCTAGTTGCACTGAGGAGCTGTGATACAACGAAACAGTACTGTCTGCGAATGACATATATATATATATATATATATATATATATATATATATATATACATGTATATATATATATATATATATATACATGTATATATATATATATATATATATAAATATAAGGAAAAAAGTTTATTCCCACCAATAACATGAATACAAAAACTTTTTAACCTTCTCCAATACCCAAATTATTTCATATTCAATGTGAAGCAAAACACTTGTAATATATTCCAAAATAGAAGTGTGGCCATTTTGACAAACCCAAGAAATTAAAATATATTTTTTCTACCTACCAACTCTATCACAACTATAATTGAAAAGAATTTATCTAAGGTTGACATAAAATTTGTTACAACTGCTTTTAAAGCAATAAAAGACTTAATACAAAACAAAAAATAATATGCTAAAACTGGAAGGAAGCAGTTACTTTATCACCTGTAATTTTTTTCCACAAGGAAACATATAGAAGAAAAATAAAAGATGATATGAACACAAAAGGGATCTTTTACAAAACATACTCAATACATTAGTTGTTGACTATATAATAATCATGATGTGAAAATATATATAAAACTTAGTCATGCTTTGAAATATGTTATTATTAGTACATTTAAACATATTTAAATCCATATTTCAATATATATTCATAAATTTAAACATTCATTTGAAAACATGAATATTTTCACATGTTAAGCTTTAATTATATATGTCAATAAAACATACAATATACCTTATATATTTTGTTATATCGTTTGCACAAATGTTTTATACCAAATATATAATAATATAATTTGATAATAATATTAAATAACTATTTATTTTATAATAATAATAACAATAAATAATGATAATAATAACAATGCTGATGATACTGCTGCAAATAAATCGTCATTGAAAAGAAAATAACTAAAACAAAGCTACAGACATTAAACATAAGACGTGGTCTATTGTGTGTCTGCATACATATGTATATTTTGTGTACATGTTTGTATGTGAGTCTGTCACCATTATGTAAGAGGTGCACACACACATACACATTCGTCACCATAATCATGTGAACAGTATTATTATTATTATTATTATTATCGTAATTATTATTATTATTATTATTATTATCTTAATTATTATTATTATATATATCATTCTTTAATATTATTATATATTAAGTATAAAAATTTGTGTAAACTGTATAATAGAAACACTCATGCACACACACACACACACACACACACACATATAGAGAAAAATAATATGTGTGCATACATATATACTGAGAGAAGCAGGAATGTGTGTGTGTGTATATATATATATATACACACACACACATATATATATATATATATATATATATATATATATATATATATATATATATACACACACACTGAGTGCAACAGCAAAATCGTCCAAATCATGTAATAACAAGATTATCCATCTGACAAAATGTTTAATATCTAAAAAAAAAAAAAAAAAATAAATAAACTAATTGAGTTTCTTTTTTCCAGGTTTTCAAATAAGACGTTTAACCATCTTGACACCATTTTTCATAAGAATCACTGACAAACCGTTTGAGTTGTTCAGCTATAAAGAGAACAGGTTAAAATACTTTTTTGTGTTAGACCCATCTTGTCTTCCAAAATGAGCAATGGTGAGAGGAAATAGATCATTTAGGCCTTCAGTAATGGTATCTACATTCATACTTTGACTTCCATCTTTAAAGTCCATTCAAGAACCATCAAGAGAACAGTAAATAAGTTTAAAAAAGAGGGAACAGTAGGGAGCAAAACTGGATTAGGAGATCGCAACAGGAAGAGGGATTATCATTTCAACTTAGAGCTAAAGAGATTAATTAGAAAAGATTGAATTCAATTCATAAGTTATTTGGCATGTGAGCGAGGAGTTTCAGGTATGACATGTCCAAAGAGCGGTGAAAAAAGACTTGAAAATGAAATCATATGTGAAACCTGTGAGGCACCTTGTTACTCCAAGACAGAAAGTTAGAGGGCCAAAGCTGGAATAATAATAATAATAATAATAATATATATATATATATATATATATATATATATATATATATATATATATATTTAACTTTATTTCAATACATAATGAGCTTCCAATCCTTAGCTATGATTAAATAATGATGAACATGTCATTTTCATTTATGATCGATTTCATCACGATTCTTCTGTCAAGCTTGGAGAGTAATTAAACATTCTTATTGCTCAAAGTAGAGTCCAATAATGTTATAAAAACCTCCGAGAGTTCCAGTAAGATATCTTTAATCATTTCTAAGGTACAACGGTTCAGAGTTTAATCTAACAATTGGACAATTTTGCAGTTATATGATTTAGACAATATTGCTATCATATTATTTGGACAATTTTGCTGTTACACTTGATATATATATATATATATATATAGAGAGAGAGAGAGAGAGGGGGGAATATGTTTATGAATGTGATTATATATATATATATATATATATACACGGTACTTAGTGGAAAGATAGAGCTAACATATTCAGTTACAAACTACTATCCATGCAACTGAATATATATATATATATATATATATATATATATATATATTTGTGTGTATATACATATATATATATAATATTTGGTTGGATAGATTTGTTTGTGACCCAGGAAACCCAGGGTCACAAACTCACATCTATCCAACCAAATATCTTAGCTCTATCTCTTTCTTGAATAATTTTCTAAGATACAAGATATAATATATAAATAATTATACATATATATATATTTATTTATATTTATATTCACTTTTCACATATATATATATAATATATATACACATACATATACACATATATACAAAGATAGAGGGGGGACAACAAAGAGAAAGTGCATTTATACATAAATTGCACATGCAAGGGAGCATTCACACATGCACCAAGAAGTATATTAACTTTCTCTATATCATACCCATTTACATTATTTATATTTATTCCAGTAGTGTAGAATAAAGTAAGGCTGAAAAATTACTGTCAGTGGCTTGTGAGAGGGACGTCGTCTACACTTGGGCAGGTTCTTCATTACACATTGTGAGGAAAGGGACTTACTTTTCATCATCAGCTCATATCTTACCGTCCACCCTCTCCCTTTCCTCCTCACCCCAATTAATAATGAATGTAAGAAATTGTCAAATGGATATAATTTGATAAATATCCATTTAACGCTTATTATGTAATTGTTATAATCAAAGTATAAACACTTGATGAGATAAAAACACCTTCATTAACTGAGATGTATATTCTTCATTATTATTACTTAAATGATTTTTTTATTTTATATTTTAATGTCAAAAAATTTGCTTTTTTTTCTCAATAAAAGCTATTAAATAATAACTATACAAGGATCTCTAACAACAGGAAAACATTTTTCTTTAATTATTCAACATTCGTGCTTGGAATTTATTTTCTTGGCAAAGCTCGAATAAGTTAATGATTTATTGCATATACTTTTAGCTAGACATCTTTATTTGGCGAATAATGTGATTTCAATTTTTTTTAAAATGTATTTTATGACGAGGAAAGAAGGCTTTCATATCATTGTTTTATAACAGTGCAAATTTTATATTCTTTTTCTTTTTTTTTTTTTTCATTGGGATCACCCCAAGGTAGTAAAGTCACTAAGACACAAGATGTTACAAGGTATGGAAGAAGTAGGAACAAAAACATTAATAATGAGCGGGAAGAGGAAAGAGTAATCAGGAGTACAGTAGATAGCAATTGACATTGCATTTGAATTTTTGGCTCGAAAGCACGAAGCCGGAAGGAAGTTCCACAAACGAGAAGTGCGAGAAAAGAAACTATTAGCATAGAACTTATGGCTACATCTAGCCAGCTCATCTGTAAATTCATGAGACCTTGTTGCCAGTCTAGTACTGTGCTTAAGTTCATAAAGTCTAAGTACCATAGCGAAGAGCTCATCTGAACAATTACCATGAAAGTATTTATAGAAAAGGTACATAGAGACAACCTTATAGAGGTTGGAAAGTGACTGAAGCTGAGCTACCAGATCAGGACCAATAATATTGCTGATTCTTATTCGGATTTTATCAAGTAGCTGAATAGCAGGGACACCAGACTATATTTGTTAGCAATATTCTAAGCATGGTTGAATAGGAGACTTATGGAAATGTAAGATAGATTCTGGAGAGAAAAATTGTCTCGCATGATTACTATAAATCTGAACAAATTATAAATGGTATGTTTTAACACTGGAAATATGTTTCTATCTATCTGTCTGTCTGTCTATCTATCTGTCTATCTACATAGGACCAGAGTGCCACCAGATAACACATTAATAAGTGGCATAATTATCATAGTTATATTAGCTACTCACAAGAAGTTTGGCACAGAAATCCGGTTGTATGAAATGGTTGAAGGTGCCAAAATTAACTGCGATAATTTTGGTTGGACTTGTGGGAAGGTTGACCTTTCCCTGGTTCCTTTCATTGGATGGATGGACCTTACAAAATAAAAAAAAATACACATCACACCTTGTTTACATCATAACACTCATTAGTTCTACGACTTAAGATCTCAACATGTGCTCCATGTGTTTTTATTACATACTTCTAACAGCTTATTTAAAAAAATAGTGTTGTCAAAATTTTACTAAACTCAACTGTCTCTACCTACCCTGCTGATGACTTAAGAAAGTCGAAAGCTCGGACCATATTTCCTGTACTTTTCTTTCAATGAACTTCAGACAGTTTCTAATGGAATTTCCTCCTTGTCTGAGAAAGATTATTTGTAACTTGGAAATATCGATTATTAAAATTAATCAACACAAAATGTCTGTCATTTTTAATAGTATTTTCCTTAAAGAACATTTAAACTGACTCAATACACAGAATGTGTGTGTGTGTTTGTGTGTGTGTGTGTGTGTGTGTGTGGAGTAATGAGACAAAGTGGAAAAGCTTTTTATTGACAACAGGTTTTGCTTTCATTAGGTAGTTATCTTCAGGCCAGAATGAAAGACAAATCTATATGTATTTTTTATATTAAAATCTTTAATGTCTGTTTGCATCGATGACCAAGGAAAGTTGAATTGTGCTTGGTCATGAATGCACTCTGTAGCCAAGTGGTCAAAGCCTGTCAGATCTAATGACAGTTTCAATCCTACCAACACATATTTTTCTCTAATAAGATCTCTCAAATATTCAGGCCCATAGATGAAAATAAATAAATATACGGTTTAATAAATAAATGTAATGTCTACTCAAATATGAGTATCCGCTAAAAATAACGTTTATGTAATAAAAATCCATTCCTTTCCATATATATGTGTGAATATGTATGTATATATGTGTGTGTGTATATGTATGTGTGTGTGTGTGTGTATATATATATATATATATATATATATATATATATATATATATATATATATATATATATGTGTGTGTGTGTGTGTGTTTGTGGTGTGTTTGTGTTTGCACCATGTTTGTGTTTGCGGGTGTTTGTGTTTGCATATGGTCGTATTTTGGGTTTCTTGATACATATAGGTGTGTTTGTGAGAATTTGTGTTTAGCGAGAAATATGTGGATATATGTGTATATATGTATACATATATGAGTATATGGATGGATGAAAACTGATAGGGTTATTGATCAGTAATTTGTGCTTAAACTAGATATATTTATTTAAGGATGGGAATATGCGAATATATGGTGCTAACTGAAATTATTGTTAGCCATGCATGTTATGGGGTTTTTATTATTTTTTATTATGCTGTTTACTTCTTTATACAAGTGATATGTCCATTATGATTACCCTTGTTGCAGTGTATATATTATGGGTGAAGAAAGAATATATATATATGCCTATATATATGCATTTTTTGACAAAGTTGGATGCTACGCAGTCTCCTTTAAATTAATGTGGAATACATCTTTAACTAAAATCATAAACTTAATAAATATACACTAATTAACCCTGATCTAACTTTACCTTAGGTTGAAGTACATTCATATCCTGCTAAATCTTAAATACATCTAAGACATAAAAGTTCAGGACTCTAGGTATATAACCATTATAAATATGTTTCTCTGAATATAATTAATAATCATTTAATTCAAATCTCTTAAGTTTTTTAACTTAAATTTCTTGGTTAAATATACAAAAAGCTTATACTAATTTACATTTAATTTTAAAAAAAAATTTTTTTTTGCTAATTTTGAAAAACCTTTTTAAAAATGTTCTGAACCAGAAACTTTTGTAATATTATTTTCAGAAATTGTTGAATGAAATACAGGGTATTAAACTTGATCTAACTTTTCCTTACTTTAAAGTACATTCATATCTTGCTAAATATTAATAAATATATCTAAGATATAAAAGTTCAAGACTCTAGCTATATAACCTTTATAAATATGTTTCGCTGAATATAATTAATAATCATTTAATTCAAATTTCTTAGGTATTTTAATTTAAATTTCTCGGTTAATTATATATAAAAAACTTATGAAAATTTTTTCACTAATTTCAAAATCTTTAAAAATGTCCTCTTTTAATATTTTTTACAAATAATTTGTAAAATGAAATATATCTGCATTGAAATTTGGCCGTTGACAGAAACAGACCAGATTGTTCACTCTGAACTAACTATACTTTAAGTCCTCCATCATCCTCAAGTCCTTCCACTATTCTCAAATGACCTACTAAGGTCAGTATATCAAAATAGATCAACACTCTCTGCCTTTTTCCACTCTCTAATTAAAATAACAATATCTCTTGGTTCTACACCTCCCCCACACACCAGAATATTATATTTAAAAAAAATTTTTTTTTCCATTTTTGTTTGTAGGTCTTGAAGATTAGGAGCTGCTTTTTTTTCTTTTTTTTTTTGAGCTTTCATGAAATAAAAATTATTACCTATGGGATTTTAAGTGTTTGATATTTAATTAAAGATAATTTTGCTCTGTCTTTTAACATAGCACTCTCCCTGGATCTATACCCTCCTGGAAATTCCATAATGATTACCATATTGTATTATTAACTATATATATATATATATATATATCCAAATATATGATTGGTGTATACATATTGGGTTCTACAACCTACATTCAGCATCATCATTTGATAAGACACCAAAGGTGTTGAAACAAAATAGCTATTTTTGTAGTGATTTTATAACATATTTATGTTATAATTTTTAAATAAATAATTATATATATATATATATATAATTTATGAAGTAATCTAGTACTGCACAAATTCATAACTTACAGGCATCAAAGAGGAAAGTAAAATTTATTTTTTGAAATGCAAAAATATGGCACAAGGCAAAAGAGGGATAGAGAAAGGTTGATCTTCAATCTGTCTTATCTTAAACATAGTTAGACACAATTACTGACCCATATATACCACAGTATTTCTGACACCAAAACAACACATTCTTATATACCATTCTTATTACATCCACCATAATACCTCAAAGACTTCTAAGTAGTCCTAACTAATTAAATTCTGTAAATCCTAATTTTTAAAAAAAAGATTTAAAATGTATAACCTTTATATTTACTTCTAAACAATTCCTAACCTGATATATCTTGCAATCAATATAAATGCAACTGCAATAGATAAACACTTTGATTAACTTTATGCTGGTATTTTTTAGAAAATTTAATTTACAACATTTTAAAAAACATACCAGGATAAAATTTTTAAAAATATTAATTTAAATTAAAATTATAATATTTTGCAAAAAAGACAACAAATGCAGATAAAATTAATCAAAATGTTTGTGTAGTTAAAGCTGATGCAGTTAATGTTTATAATAATTAATGATGGAAAGTGTACACAAAAAAAAACACTATAGACTTTGGACAGTCATAAATTTGACTTGTAACAACTGGGAAAAAGTTGTAAAAAATGAAACAGTCTAATCTTGTTGCTTGAATTCATTAAAACATGCTTGAATTCATTTTTGCTGCATAAACTCCTTCCTCATCTTTTGAACAGGAGTAGAGGTCTATCCCTTGTTTCTTGTTTAGTATTGGGTTTCCATTTTCTTCTAAAGTCTGCTTCAGTTTTTATCTCCTCCACTAATCGGAGTAGATAGGTTTACCTATGCCTGGTTCATGCTCCTCCCCAGTCTTTTGGACAGCAGTTTATCCTTTGTTTCTTGTTTAAGATTGGGTTTCCTGTTCCTTCTAAAATCTTCTCATTCTCTTTCGCTCTCAGTAACAGTAACCTCTTGTGTCTTAGTGTAAATTGTTTGTTGTAAATTGATTAAATAAAGATGCATGTACATTATATATTTATGAATTTAAAATTTAAATTTTTGACAAAAATAATGTACTCAGAGCATCAGCACATCAGGGTACCCCAGTAATACCACATGATATTCTTATCTTCTGTTGGTTTTTCATCACACTTTGGAAAAATCACATCCATGTTGATCCAGCCTCTACCAAAAATTGGATATGAAAAAGTTCAATTCAATCATTTATTTTTTTTTTTTTCTGTTACCACACTCTCCAACTTCGATAGACTCCAAAAGTGTCACCGAGTCCTTGTGGATGACAAAATTTTGCCACCATCCAACCTCTTTCTTACAGGCTGGATTTGGCAAGCCTCTCACTGCTCTATTGCTACTTTCATGGAAAGTGCTCGGATGAGCTACATTCCTTGGTTCCAACAGTTCTAACCTTTATGGCAAGGACCTACCATGCCACTTACATTGTAGCAAACTCCCCCTACATTCCTTCCACATTCCATCGGTGAGAAGTAAGTTCTTGAACAGCTTCTTCCCACGAACCACTGATCTATCCCAAAAGGATGTTTTTTAAAGTCAACTGTTATCTTCTATCTGTACAAATTGTCTCCTAATGTAATCCTCTATTTCAATTTAACCAATCAATGTAAACTCAAAAAATACATTTTGTTCATTTTGATATATGTTGTAGATCTTATAGTCATTAGAAAATACTGAACATTTTAAGTGAAAATTCCTAACCATTATCAAGATATTGCAAGTTGAAATTTTGCTGAATCAGCATTTTCTATCAATAGACATTTTCATTTTTGAACTCAACAATCTCACAAAAACCCTTATATCTTCTGATCCACTGGCTAGAAATTAATGAAATTTGATACCCTTATAGATTTTTAGTCAAGGAATCCAAATATCTCTTTAGAATTTTACAGGGAGTAACCAAAAAGTAAATGTTATCAGTTTTCTGGTTTTGATTTTGGTGAATTTTTGAGGTTATGTTTCATATCTCCAACTTGTTTGAACCTCTAGTTAGACAAAGAATATTATATGGAGTGGAACAAGTGATTTTCTGAGGTGACATATCTGGAGAAGATGAGGTATTTATAAGAATTTCACATCTCTTGGCTCTAGTCTTACTTTCTGCACTGTATTTGCAACATCATGACATGCAGCAAAATTGTTGCATCTGATTCAGGGCAGGAAATACCAGAGATCTGAATTAAATTTAATGTCCATCAGGAAACTTTGGTCTAAGTAGAGTTGATATGTGGTGACCCCAGTATGTTCTGAGTTCATCTTAAGTGATACCAAAGTAAGTTTTGTACTTGGTGTCACCTCAGAATGTCAAAAAACCTAGGAGCTCCGAGTGTTGATCTAGAAAGTGATTTTAAAGCCATCAAGTGCAGAATCTGGACTGGACTCAAAGGATGTGGGGGGGGGGTTGAAAAAATGTGTGTGGGTGTGCCAACATATTCAAGGTAGTGAACCCATCCAAAGTGAGTATATATACTCACACAAGACAACTGGGTAACAGGAAGTTATATAAATGCCTATGGGGAGAGAGAGAGAGAGAGAGAGAGAGAGAGAGAGAGAGAGAGAGAGAGAGAGAGAGAGAGAGAGATCATACCCCTGCATAAGATTGAATATTTGAAAAAAAAACCTTTGATTCAGTTGACATTAGTTTGACAGAGTTTAGAAGTGAATAAATAATTATTTTATGTACAAAAAATTTAGACTTATATTCTTATCAAATAATATAACATTGCTATAAATTCAATCAGCTTCCAAAGCTAAAAAACAGGATCTCTTTTTTTATCAATGTATCATTCAAACAAGCCAATTATTTACTCTAGTTTTTCACAATGATGATTTTGTCCAGATTCCAACAATTCGTAATAATTCTCTTTGAATCCCACTAAACACAGGAGAGCTCAATAGATTTTGCAATGGTTAACATGTTGATGACTGTACTAGATCATGTCATACTTTTATCATAATAAATCCATTTTTCATTGCTAAAGACTATCTTGTCTAAAAATGACATTTTTTCAATGTTCAGCAAGAAGAGAAAGAAACATTTAAATACTGAGAGATGTTTGTTTCTCTAACTTCATATATGAAAGCTATATTGACAATATTTAACCTTCACTCAATGTGTCAAAAGGATGGGTTTTTCCTTTGACACAACTGTTATTTTAACTGTCTTCATTCCTTGGCAATGGTTAT
This sequence comes from Acanthosepion pharaonis, assembly GCA_903632075.3. Lineage (NCBI taxonomy): Eukaryota > Metazoa > Mollusca > Cephalopoda > Sepiida > Sepiidae > Acanthosepion > Acanthosepion pharaonis. Next base: position 714,923 of record CAHIKZ030000283.1, on the reverse strand, counting down.
TCTTTTAAAAAGCAATGATTAAAGTTAGAATAAAACCTAAACAAATGATGAAAGTGAATTTAGACTTTTTTTTTTGTTCATGAGAATTTAAACAAAAATATTAAACACTATTTATTTATTATTTACAAGAATAATTTTATATTTACATTGTAAAAACTAATACATTTAAAACTAATGCAATGCAATATTTATCATTTACCAATTTATAAAGAAATAAATATGAAAACAATTTTTTATTCATAAATTTATAAACATTTACTAAATTATTAAAATATGTGAACTAACTATAAGGAAATCCTTATTATTTACTATTTTATATTTGATTTTTTTATGTTTTCTTTTTTTGTAAAAACATAAACACATTTTAAACACAACAAACCATAATGGTAAAAATTATTTTTAAGTCAGATTTTTATCTAATTCTGTTTTTAATGATATAAATATTACAAAAATTAATTAAAACATTATGTGTGATTCAGTAGGTTATTTTCCCAATTTTCTGATAATTACATGATTAAGGGAGACGTTGAATGACCCTGTTGAAAAGTGCATTTCATAGAACACTGATTACTGATTTGTTTATACTATTATATAAAAAGTACTTAAGTAATTTCATTTCATGTGAACAAAGCTTTTGTTTCGGTTAATAAAATAATTGTGATAATGTATTTTAACCTTATTTTTGCATGCTAAATACAAATGGTTGGCATAATTAAAATTATTTTCTTCTATCAATTGTTTTATTCCATGTTTATTAAACTTCTATAAAAATTCTCAGTGGAATGTTTATTTGAACCAACATGCTTACTTTATTTTATTTTATTTTTTATCATTTCACTCCTAGCAAGATAATAACAGCACTAAGACTGAAGGGAGTAACAGAATCTGAGAAAAATCATTATTAAGGAGAAAGGACAATAAAAGAACAGTATTCAAGGAGATAGAAAATGATGATTGACACTACATTTAAATTTTTGAAAATCATATTTGACTAGGAAAAAAAGTGCCACATGTGAGAAATGCAAGAGAAGTAAATATTAGAATTGAACTTAAGGTTGTAACAATTTCAACAGTAAAATGATGAGACATAACTTCCAATCTAGTACAGCAGTTAAATTCATAAACTCTAGAGGAAAGCTTGTCAGAACAGTTATAAAAATATTTGTAGAAAAGGCAGAGGGGAGCCCATGTTGTGGCAATGGGAAAGTGACTGAAACTGAGATAAGAGGAGGTCAGGACCAAATAACATTGTAGAGAGCATTTAGTACAAAAAGATATTTTAAGAATGAAAATATTCAAGAATATGTAATTCTATCAACAAAATATATTTAAAAGTACATTTTAAATTTTAGGTAACTGGCTTTCTAAAATATTGAATGTCATGTGCTAATGGATTAAATAGTTTCAACATCTGAGTTTAGTTGGAATTAATTAAACCAAAGTTACAAAACCTACTAAATATTAAATCCAAACGGTAACTCCCAATTTTTGGCCTATTGAGTGTGTGTGTGTGTGTGTGTTTATCCAAATGCAATAAGAATGAATCAAATATAAATTCAAATATTCATAATATTAATTTAAAAAAGAGCTCAATACAAAAGTAGAGCTATAATTCTTTATTATAGGTTATTACATTCGAGCATGCAAATTTCCACTACAAAAATGCATTAATATTTTGATAGAACATAGCATCTCATCAGGTGGTGTTTTGTAGTGGAAATATGCATGTTTGAATGTAATAGTCTATAATAAAGAAGTGTGTGTGTGCGCGTGTGTGCATGCGTGTGCGTGTGTGTATTCAAACATATAGTAAATGTCTATTATGTTTGATCATGAGCCTTTCTAAGCTTTGTATAGTGGCTTTAGTTTTGGGAGAAATTAAAGAGAAATTAAAAACTGTCCAACACTTGTTATTCTTCGATTTAAGCTTTCGGCTCACATGAGCCATCATCAGAGTGGCTATATGGACATTACAACAGATATGTTCACCATCAAAGATGACATCCTGTTATGTTGATATAGAAGATTGCTATGTGAAGATAATGGTCACAGAATAGTAGATTGCAGGTCATAAATTCGTAATGCACTTCTACGACGTCGTAGATGATGAGAGAAAGAAATGTTATCAACAGAGCCATGTGTTAGATATATATAAAAAATGTATATTTGGGCAGTAACGTCTCTTTCAAACATGTTTCTTTGAATATGATAGACAAGGAAAATTTGATGAAGTGATCTATTGAGCATTTCTAGTATTTTTAAATTTTTCTGTTTGTTGGGGGTAAGGGAGCATACAAATCATTTACTTTATTTAACAACAGAAATAATGTGCTAAAGGTTTCTACAAATGGAAGGATGCCAACTTGAATTCCAGACATGTTCATTTTGTGGGGGCTCAGAATAAATGTGATTACTATAGGCATAATACAACTACATCTCAAAAAACAACCATAAAAAGAAATTAACAACAACAAACCCTTTGAAAATGGCTAAAGAGGTGGCCAGAAGCACTTGGGACAATAGCCTCTATGGACAATTTTTACATTCCCCTTACCTTACCAAATGAAAAAATTTAAGAATAATAGAAATAAGATAAAATAAATACTAGGAATAACCAATAAAAAAATCATCAATTTTTTCTTGTCTGTCATAAAATATATATATATATATATATAATTTCAAGATTAAATGTTACATTATTTTAAAGCATGCATCATTTGTTGCTCTCTTTCTCTTATTATCTCTGCTTAAAATCCATAACTTGGATTTAAAATCAGTCACAAAGGCGAACCTTAAGGACATTTGTTTTTAATAAGCAGATATTTTTTTTTCCTTTCTTGATTTTGAAAGTTCTGAAACATCTTTGGAAATTTATTGATTAATTTTAAACCGTGGGCCACTCAATTGCAGGAGAGCAAATCCATCCAATTTTGTTTATTAATAATTTGTTTATTCTCAGCTGTAAAATGAAGCTAGGAACGTTGTATTTCCTTTCTTTTTTTTTCTTTTTTGTGATGTTTGTTCTTTTGCATTAACTGAAGTGAGCTGTTTTGAAAGAAGGTTAAGTCATTGTATTGAATGAAATAATCAGATATGGTGGTTTATCAAAGCCAGATTCATCTACTTTTGCTTCTTCTTCTTCTTTTTTTTTTTTTTTTTTTTTTTAAATTTCACCCCAAAGAAGGCGACAATGCCACTAAAACGTAGGGAGTTTCAGGGAGTGAAAGTGAATAAGGACAAGAAAACTGAAAATGAGGAGGATTGAGGAAAGGCCCCAAAAAAGAAAGGAATAGGCTTCAAGAAGATAGAAGATGGCAATTGATGTTGCATTTAAATTTTTAAACATTGTAGTTATCAGGGAAGCAAGAAATCAGAAGGGAGTTCCTCAGGTGAGAAGTGCAAGACAAAAAAAAAAAAAAAAACTTAGAGAATAAATTATGGTTGCATCTAGCTAGATTCACTTACACTCATGTAGTCAGGGCACCAGTAAAAAAGCTTGTCTGAGCAGTTACCATAAAAATATTTGCAAAAGAGGAAGAGGGAAGCTATGTGACGTTGGTGAGAAAGTGACTAGGGACAAGATGCCTAGTCAGAATCAAAATGTATTGCAGATCCTTCTTTGGATTTTGTCAAGAATCTCAAGATGTGCAGTAAGAGCACCAGACCAGATATGGCAACAGTATTCAATACACGGACAAATGGTAGATTTATAAATGTGTAAGGTGGATTCTGACGAGAAAAATGTTTTGACACAACACGGTGAACCAACCTTCCTTCCTTATGAATAATTTGCTTATTCTAAGCCCCAAAACAAGCCTGGGAACCTCTTTTTTGATGTTCCTTTGTAGAGTTGCCATAATATGATGCACCATATTTAGGAGTCATTATTGGGAATGAAAATAAGAGGCTATAGTAATTCTTTCTGTTTATAGAAGAAGACACTGCTTCAGTGACTTGTATCTATTCATAGCTTCTTTTTCCCTTCAGGACATTGGCGATCCTGGATCTTCACAATTTCTTGTTCGTTGTAGATCTTAACAAATTTTGTCTTTTTGTAATCTTCCTTTAACCTTGTCCTGCCATTTCATTTGCTCAAGCTCACTAGGCAGGTTATGCATTGTTTTCCCTTGACGCTCTGAGTATATAATTTTCTAATCCCTCTTTCCTTATTATGTACACTAGAAATTTCAACTGCTTCTTTCTTATGTTAAATATAAATCTCCTTTTTGTTTCTACTTTCTCTAAAACTTTGTTGTTGCTCACATGTTCGGTACATGACATTTCCAACATCTTTCTGTAGGATACTGCAGACAAAATTGAAAGAACGCTTAGGGAAATTTGGAGTTGAGACTAAGATTGTAGAGCTCCAGAAAACTCATCATTTATTCTGCAAAGATTCCCCAAAATGTTCTTGAGTTATGAGGATTCTGGTTAACACAATCTCTCAAGAACAGAATTCCGATTGACTATATCAATTTGTGACACCAGAATAATAATAATAATAATAATAATAATAATAATAAATACCCTGATACTAAACTGGGAATGGTTTTCTTAATTTATTGGAAATGGGGTACCTCAATGGCTAGCAAGCTTGTCTTTTTTAGAGCAATTACAACTGAGTAGTGAATTCGATCCTCATTGGGTGCCCCATACTTTCCACCTTGTGCCACATCTAAGCTATGCCTAGAAAATAGCTTAATTTATTGGAAGTGTTAGCATGTACATGTTTTGTCTTGGTGAATTAAGATGGGCTACAGTAAATATTCCCTCCAGCACCACAGATTTGCTTATCTGTTGACTGACCATCACCAATTGGGCATGTTTACTAGAGACTGACACACTGTGCATCTCTGTTGATGAGTGGGAGTGAGAGTAATTAAAAGGTATTATGACCAGATATTGAGAGTATTAGGCTTCTTTTTTTCTTTTTAAATTTGAAGTCTAATACAGCAAAGGCAGTTTTAGAGTCACATCTAGATACTGGAGAACACCCTCAATTGGAGACCATCTGAGTGGAGTGGGTTTCCCAATGTGAAGGTATTTCTAACTGGGTTTCACCTGCAACATTATGTGCTGCTTTTATTTAAACCTGTCAACATATTATGCATATTTAGCTGTGATGCATGTGCCTTGTATACCCTTATCAAACTCACAATAATAATAATGATGATTAAGCATTTACACCAATTGTAACTAAAGGCTTTTGCTAAAACTTAAGTGACCATACATGTAATCATTATTCCAGTACTCTGCCAGTTTTCAACAATGCTGTTTGGATGTTTAAAATTCTTCCTTTAATTTCTAGTTTTTTTTGTTTGTTGTTTCACCTGGATTCTTTAATAATGGTCCCAGTACTCCAATAATGACTGGTATTACTGTCAGTGTCATATTGCACAAGTTAGTTCTATCTTTTCACTTTCTTTCTGTTCACCTCTGTGGTCTACCAGAACAGCAAATCCACTATCAAGCAAGTTGTCTTCTTTCTGTTAATTATTATATATAATTAGTATATACTATTATATATAATTAATATTAGTATTCAAGTTAGAACCAGTCTTCTCAATAGTTCATCACTCTTAAGATTCTAGTTGTTTTTTCACTGTCATAACAGTCATTATCAGAGCACTGGGATTGGGAACCATCCCAAAGAGCCTAGGGGAAAGAAAAAAAAAGATTGGAGTAACTGGAAATTGGAATTGAACTATCCAGAAAATACAATTTCCTGGATGGTTCTAAGTCTTTCTCCAATTTCCATTTCCTTTTGTTTCCCCATATGCTCTTTAGGGCTGTTTCTAGTGCTCTGATAAAGACTGGCATGACTGTCACCTTCATGTGTCATGACTTTCTCAGCTTTTTGGCAAAGTTAAGATACCATCCATCTTTTTACTTTCTTTCCGGTTACCTCTGTGGTCTGCCAGATCAACTATCTGGGATATTGTCTTCTTTTTGTTAAATAGTAACAAGTTCAATCTTCTAACAGTTTGAATTTCAAAGACCCAGAGAATTTTATGTATTTAATTTTCTGGGACAGATTTTGGACTGTGCATATAGTATTGATCTGTATGATTAATAACAAGGCTTTGCATGTTGTAAAATCAACCAACCAATTGTATGGTTAAAACACAGTTGCTTGCACAGTTCCCAGTTATTGCTCACCCTGTTTCCACTGAGTCTAAGTTTGCACTACCTGGTCCAGGGATTGAACTCACAATTACTATGTCACCAAATTCCTGAAGCAACACTTTCATCCACTATTGTCCCTGGATCAGGTAGTACAGTTTTAGATTCAGAGGTAAAAGGGTATGCAATAACTGAGCAATTCTAAAACAAAAGGAACAAAATATCCCAAGACATGGATTGAGAACAGTCTATCTTTGTAGATTAAATAAAGGGTGCAGTTTGAAATTTCCTGAAGGTTATCCAGATTGATAGATACCTGGGGGAGGCTGGAGGACATTACAGCTGAAATGTGATAATTGCAATAAAGATGAAAGACATTAGGCTGAATGTAAATAATGTAAATAAATATAAATGCTCATCCGGAGATTTTAATTACTTAGATATTAAGCAGATTTTCAGTCATTTAAAATCACGTTTTGATGGATTTTTGCATGAATTATTATCTGCATGAGGAAATGCACCAAAAGTCAGCCAAACTCCAAATCTTGAATGCCTGCAATATTTTAAAAAGCTTTACGAGGCAGATTTCGAACAAGTTAACAATGGTTATTGGGGGGGAGGGACCTGAATAATGTCTTTTGAAGTGTCATGGATTCCTCCTCCTCCCACTCCTTCTCTTCAGCCTCCTCCTCTTCATCACCACTACCACAATCATCATCGTCGTCATCATCATCATCATCATCATCATCATCATCATCATCATCATCATCATCATCATCATTTTGTCGTGTTTTGACGAGGAAATAAAAGGTACAGCCTACCGCTGTGCCTTTATACTATATTTATTACTGTTGTGATTTCTTCTCTTGCAATTCTTGCAATTTAGATCTCTCTCCATTAAGGATCTGATTAATCCGACATGAAAGAAAAAAAGAAAGGAAAAAGAAAAAAAAAAAAAAAGGTATGACTCAAAAAAAAAGTCAGTTACTTTCTCTCGTTCATGCACACATTAATGTCATGCTGACATCAATGCCTTAAGGAAAAATTATATTTTCCTTTGTTATTTTTTTTTATTTTCATATTTTTTTTTTATCAAATAAAGGGAGTTTGCAATGAAATTTTAAACAGCATGACTGAACTGTGCAAATTAATTAAGCAGCCTGACTATAAAAAAAAAAAAAAAGATAAAGCAAACAAATAATGAATATTTTGGAGGGATTTTTACATTGTGATGTTCATTTTTATACAATGTACATTGTGAATTGATTGAATGTGTTGAAGAAAGAGAGAGAGTAAAAGCAAGTTGAATAGTCATTCCTTTTTCGGCTTAAACAAAGAAAGCCAAGCTTACATCCATCAGATTTCAAGTGTAAAAATCTTTTTTTGCTAAAAAAAAAAAATTTACAAGAATAAAAAAAAACACAATTTTTATTAAGAGGCCCAGGTTATTTTTGTAGCCTTTCTTCTTCTTCTTCTTCTTCTTCTTCTTCTTCTTCTTCTTCTTCTTCTTCTCTCTTGTTTTTCCTCTTAAGTTTCATCTTTTTGTTTTTTCTTATTTTCTTTTCCCTCTTCTTTTTCCTCTTTGTTCTCTTCTCCTTCTTGTCTTCTTCTTCACCTTTTTTTTCTCACTGAATGTAACTAATTGTTCAAAATATAATAGTCGTCAAAAATTAGGTCGGGTTAATAAGTAAAAATTTCTTTTTTTACATTTTCTTTTTTTTTAATTCTTACCTGTTTAAAGTAAATATACCCTATCCTCCCTCTCTATTTTACACACTCCGACATATAACATTCACCTGTAGTTAGACAAAGAATATTTTGAAACAAAATACAAACAATATTCCACTAATAATTGATCCATACTTATATCTCTACCTTACTATTTTTTTAACATTATTTTGATTTGTAATCATGTTTTAATAATCATTTATATTTTGTTCTGGTGTGGGGGGGGTCATCAAGTGACTAGTTCTTCAGAACTGGTGACCTAACCATTGAGGAATGACTTTTTGAATTTTTTTTTCAATGGCAGGAAATACAATGGATAAGTTGTTTTACTTATAAATTGTTCCCTTTAAATTTCTTGCAGATAATATTAAAAGTAATGCAAATTTAAATTTAAATCATAATTTGATAATTTATAATTATTTAAATTTAATTCTGGGATCCTCAAGGGGTTAGCTGGGTTTCATTGTTGGTACAGTACTGGTGACTTAAGCATTGTTGGATAAAATGCAGGTTTTTTTTTTTTAAAGATTTTTTTTATTCTAGTGTGTCTTATATGAAAGGGAAAAACAAAAGATCCTTATAAATTGCCCTTGTTAAATTTCTTGCAGATAATATAAAAATAATGCAAATTTGTTCAACTTTAAGCACACATTTGAGGATTGATATTAACAAAGCTTCATGCATAGCATGAATTATATTGATTTTTAAAAATGATTGAGAATTAATGGTATGGAATTGTGTGGGGATATGGTGGGTTTAATCATTTGTGTGCATAGGTGTGTTGAAAATCGTGAGTTTGTTTTAGTCAATGTGAAAGCTAAATTCTGGCAATATCAAATGACTGGAATGTTGAATCCAATGATAGATGAGGTGATCTAATTACAGAAGAGGTTTTCAATCAACATGAGAATTTAAAAACATTGCTAACATTTTTATTGGTGGAGTTCATTTTGATTAAATTTTTCAGCTATTTCAAAAATGAATATTATGCAAGGTTTCAAGTCAAGTGAACACTTTATTTGTACACAACATAAAATGTATCTCTGCTTTTATCATCATTGTTTTTGTTGTCATTGTTTATTTCTTATGATTTGCTGTTTGATACAGTCATTTATCGAGTTTTTCACCTGAGACCTCAGGTAAATAAAGGAATATATTGAAAAGGTTTTTCTAAGTGAACATTATTATTATTATTATTATTATTATTATTATTATTATTATTATTATTATTACAGTTACAATTATAAGAATCTTATGGCCATATCATATTCAAACACTAGTTTACATACAATCACTGAAGTTAAGCAACATTATGTGTGATCAGTATCTAGATGGGTGACTGTCTGGGAATACCAGGTGCTGTAAGTTTGGATGTGTTGGTAGTATGGCTTATCGCCACATCACATTGAAACACTGATTTCTGTACGATCACTGAAGTTAAGCAATGTTAAGACTGGCCAGTAACTAGATGGGTAACCCCTTGGGAATACCAGATGCTGTAAACTTGGAAGTGTGGGTAGTATGGCTTACAGCCACATCATGTGAAACACTGGTCCCTATACAATCACCAAAGTTAAGCAAAAGTCAAGCCTGGTCAGTACCTAGATGGGTGACCACTTAGGAACACCAGTTTCGGTAAGCTTGGATTTGTGGTTAGTGTAATGTATAACAGCTCTGAATTGGAAATGAAAAAAAAACATTGTTTGTCTAGTCTATAATTAAACTTTTATTAATGAAGGTCTGCTACATAAATAGCAACACCCACAGCGATGTACTTTTGTGTGTGTACAGTGATACAGCAATATGTCTAGCATAATGATGAAAGAAAAAAAAATTTTGTACAATAAATATTTTTAAATGAACCTCCTTACTATTTATCAATGCACTTAATTCAGTAGTAAATCTTATTCACATTAATTGAATATTATACACTGAAAATTTCAGATCAAAATGTGGACAGCTCCTTAAGACCAGTGTTTGTCATATGATGTTCCCTGGAACCCTAAGAGTTCCATCAGAAACAGTAATAAGCTAATGCATTTTTGAGTAATTTTTGTTTAATTGTATATTCGTAATTTGACTATATATGTACTGTATATAGTTAAAAATCCTCAATTATCATGATAAAGACTTCAACATATTATTGAAAATTATACTAGTCATATGATATTAGTTATTTATGTTTATTTTTGTGAATAAAAACCTCAGTGTGAGATCTCATAAATGAGCCATATGATTTTTTTCTTTTTTTGCATTGCATTGCATTGCAATAAAGTTGAAAAAATAGGAGGACATTTTTTTCCTTAAACCAGTTATCTGAAAAAATGTTATTTTTACCACGTGAACTATGATATAAATATAAAAAAGATAGATATTAATTTTTATGCAGGGGTTCCTTGGGACGTGAAAACTATTTCAAGGGTTCCACAAGGGTAAAAACGATGAGAAAAGCTGCTGTAGACTTATTAACCAACCCTCAGACACTTCTTTGTTTATTGGCATCAATTGTATTCATATGATGAAGTATTTCCTCAAAACATTTGGGTTTTTGTCATTGTAGATTTATATAAATAAACCAAAGATCAAATGCATTTGATATTTCCAAATTTAAAATATTTTTTTAAAGAATTTTTACATTCCTGTATATTATTTAGAATGGGTTATCCAAGAAACTAGAAGATTGTCATATAGACACTACATGACCTCTAGAGTTTCTTGGCAGTGCCCATCTCCTCTCTAGCTAACACAAGGTTTTTGACCATATCATGTTGAAACACCAGTTTCCCATGCAATCACTGAAGTTAAACAATGTTGAGCCTAGTCAGTACCTAGATGGCTGACTGTTTGGGAATATCAGGTGCTATAAGCTTGGATGTGTGGGTGGTATAATGGATAATGGCTCAGAATTATTAATTGGAGAGCCAAATTCAAATTACATTTGAATTTGTTATATTCACTTATACACAAACTAGCAGCATGGCCCGGCGTTGCCCGTGCTTGATTCAAAAATCGTACGACTCATACAGCAATTGCTATCACTTAATTTAAAATATTTTTGCCCTTCCTTGCCTTTGAAGGAATGCCCTTTGCCATGCTGATGTTGCTACATGCCTTACTTCTTGCCTATCTCACATTGCAAATTTTTTCTAAGCTCTATACTAAACATTAAATCTGTTACAAAAAAAAGAACTAAACAAAATGAACACAAAACGATCAGCTTTAAAAAAGGGCTCGTAACTGGAAAAACCGAATGAAAAAGAATGTTAACAACAAATACTTTTTCACACCCAACCCAGTTCTGTGGAATCAGAATCAACGTTGAGTTTAAGCAAGCAAATGAGCCAATTGGAGTAAAGTGCCATGCAAATTTAAATTTTTCCCACTTGTGACGAATGCAGCTATAGGCTTTCACTCTGGCCAGTAGAAAATGGCCGCAAACTACATGAAAACTGCCATAGAAGCATGAAAAAATCGATTATTTCCACTATCAATGGGAGTTGGGAAATGGAAAGTCAGTCTTGGCCTTCCCGCTCACTTGGAGCATGTGCATGTAAATTTTGGTGCAAATCTGTCAAAAATTGTGACCGTGCATTCGTTACACACGCACACACATCCTGCCTTTTATAGATAGAGATATCGTTGGGAAATGTATGAACCAACCTCTTTTCCCCCAGCTATGGATTAATTAAAAGACTTGTAAACTAAACCATTATTATCACAAAACCATTATTATCTCCCCAAAATTTCTTACAAACTAAAAATATTTTCTGGCTTTAAATAATCTACAAAGGGTTGATAAGCCATAAAAAACGAATCAATCAATCAAGATAAAACAAGTTGCATACAATTGATAAATACAAATTTGAAAGTCTTTTAATTGGTAAGAAATGATATACAGTAATTTTCATCTCTGTCTTCTCTTTTTATGTGCCATGTCCCTTCAGCATATGGCTGATCATAGCTCTCCACTACTTCCCATCTTTTGTAGCTCTTTGTAGTATTTGTCTTTTTACTATCCTGCCCATCCCCTGTTCTGCCATCCATTTACACAAGCTCTTTACGTAGGTTGATCATAGCTCTCCACTACTTCCTATCTTTTAGCTCTTAGTAAGGTCTGTTTTTTTTCTCTATTCCTCCCAGTCCCTGTTCTGCCATTTACACAAGCTCTTTACGTAGGTTATTTGATGTTTTCCTCTGCCCCTCTTGCCTTTAATATGTCCTGTGAGTGTTAAATTCTTCAAACTCTCTTTCCTCATTATGTGCCCCCAAAATGAGAACTGTCTTATTCTAATTCTTCTTATTATTTTTGTTTCCATTTTTCTTAAAACTTCATTATTGCTCAAATGTTCTGTCCATGGTATTCTCAGCATCCTTCTGTCTTGCTTCGAGTCTATTCTTCATCTCTTAGGAAATTTCCCAGCATTCATTGCCATGTAGGATGATTAATATTATATAACTGTTAAGCAATCTTTTCCTGTTTCTTAATGCTTTGCTTAGCTTTTGGAAGGCATCTATTCTAATGCACCTTTGGATTTCTATCAGATTTTTATCACTTTAAATGTTATTTTTAGTGGATACTCATATTTGAGTAGGCACTTCAATCATTTATTAAACAGCACATTTATTTATTTTTGTCTATGGGCATGAATCTTTGAGAATAATTATTAATGAAAAATTTGCTCTCTCTGGCAGAATTTGAACCTGCATCCTCCAGGGCATGGGGGAGCTACTGTTAATCCTGGTATGCAATTTAGCCACATTGAACAGTTGGTCGGGTGAGGCTGAATTTTGTGCCTTTAAGTGAAATTTCTCTTATTACAGTTCTCTTGAAATTTTTCATATCTGCATAGTTTTGTATCCAAATATAAAGAGAATTTCAGAATTATTTTTTTTATTAATCAAACAGATTTTTATCACTTTAAACATTATTTTTAGTGAATGCTTGTATTTAAGTAGATGCTCCATTTATTTATTAAACAGTATATTTCTAATATTTCTATTTATCTATTATTCTTATCTATTTTCTCATAAATCAATTTATCAAAATGAAGGTAACATTCACCTATGGATATTTGGAAAATGATAAAAGAAAGTACAATTCTGTAAAAAGTCAGTTTAGGCTTTGGAATACAGAAGAATACAAGAGAATATTGAAGAAAGTCTGGTTTTCTTAACATATAAGTTGTTTTTGAAAGAGATATGATCGGATGTTTTTTTGTTTTTTTAAGAAATGGTTTGATATCAAGCCCATCAATTTTCAGGGCGTGGTGAGTTCAGATTTGAACCCAAGAGAGTAAACTGAATCTCACATTAAATACAAATTAACTAGGAAACATTTTTAACTACTCATCAACTATTTGAAGCCATCATCATTAAACAAACAAAAAACAACAAAAAAAAAAAAAACAAACATTGACTCTACTTTTTTGAAAAATTGTCTGTGAGTTTATTGAAAGGGAAAATCTATCCCATACTAAGTTACTTAATCTATCACATACTAAGTTACTTAATCTATCCCATAGTAAGTTACTTAATCTATTTGTTTAATTCTTGCTTATATTCTGACTAATGATTTGTTGTTAAGAACATTACAAGCTTAATATTTTATGCTTGACCCATTTTTCTTTTTGTCCCAGGAGTATGGATTCATGAGAAAAAAGATATTGAATTCTAAGACTTTTTTATGAGTTTTCTGATATCGGTTAAAATTCTCACAACTATGATGTAAAAGACATTTTTTTTCTAGTGAACTTTGTGTATTTTTGACAGGTTTTTATATATATATATATATATATATATATATAGAGAGAGAGAGAGAGAGAGAGAGTAAGATTGAAGAATTATGCAGACTGCCTGAAATTAAGTGCCTGGTTAAAAGAAAGTAAAAAAAAATTATAAAAAAAATTATTGAGAAGAATGAATTATTGAAAACAAGTATATTATCAGCTCCCAAATTCCATGATTATTTAAGTATAAATTAGCAAATATCAAATATCTGTGCGCTTTACTGAGAATCAAAGTGGCACTGCTTGAAGTGCTTGTATTTTTCTCATGGAGTAGAGAGTGTAGTATCTGTGCACTGAAAGAGTGTTGATATGATGGAGTGGTAAAAAGTTATTGGCCTGACCAAAAAGCCCTTTCCTTATGTTTGGTTAGAATATAACAAGTGGGTCAAGCAAAGAACTTTTCAGTAAACTTTCGTATATGTGTGTGCAAGTGTGTAAAAATTTAGGTATAAATAAAATATATCTCAAAAGATTAACATGAATAATGACAAAAGGAAAACTTTCTTTACTGATATGTTTCAACCTCTGATGGATTTTATCAAGGCTAACTTTTGCATTGATAAAGAGAAAATGTGTTGGTAAAGAAAAGTTTTCCTTTATATATATATATATATATATATATATATATATATATATATATATATATATATATATATATATAGCTCTTCATCAGAATTGAGCACTCTGGTTGCTGGTCTAGTGTTTATATACATCACATATATAATATGTTAAAAGATTCCCTTTCTCCACCATGTGCTGATAGCTTAGGGGTAGAGTCTCTGACTGATGCCAAATCAGTTGCGTTTCGATCCCAGTTTGAAGCAATCAGATGTCTAGCAACACTGATGAGCTGTGATGCAATGAAACAGTCTGTCTGTGGATGATATAAATATATATGAAACTCGAGTTTCACGCAATCTTCAGATGACTTGACATGTTCAAGTCATCTGAAAATTGCGTGAGCATGAAACTCGGGTTATGACTAGGGTCATCCTTTCATAAGAATTAATGTCATCAAGCATTTTTGCTCTGTCTAGATAATCTAGACATTAAGCTCATTACTGATTAGGCAGGTGCTTGCCTTTATGTTTTTTCTTTTTGCTATCCTTGTTTGAGATTTTATCTTGTTTAAGGGTATTTAGGTCTTTTGGCAAGTTGGACACAGGAAAAAATGCATGTTTTCAAGAAATTAAATTTTCAACAACATTTTATTGAATTGGAATATTAACAAATGACATCTTCAATCTGATTTCCATTATTTGTGATGCAAAAGTTGATGTGCTTTGCAAGCAACCATGTTTAATCTGTGGAGGTAAAAAAAAAAATATACTTAATGAGATTTCCTGTGTCCAAACTTTAAGGACACCCTGTATATATATTATATACAAATATGAATATATATCAAACATTGAGTGCTGGTGTTAATAAAATAGTTCTTGATGCAATATAACAGCTTTTAACTATATGTTAATAAATATCTTTTTTTTTTTCTCTCCTCACTGCTAGCACAACTCGGAACTTCATGCACAACGCAATCTCCAGGTGCTGAATTGACTCTCTGAAGATTGCGTAGTGCATGAAACTATGAGTTGTGCTACCAGTGAGGGAAAAAGTGTGTGTGTGTGTATATATATATATATATATATATATATATATATATATAAACACACATTTGGGCAATAATCTTTCTTTTATACATTTCATTGAATGTGATAGACAAGGGAAATTTCATGCGTCTTTCTTCAGTCTTTCTCATGTTCTTACAGTTCTATATTCTCTTCATCCTCATTAAAGAAAAACTGTAAGAACAATAGAATAGTTGAATAAAAATTTATAAATCTATCCTTTCCATTCAATGAAACATATATAAAAGAAAGGTTGCTACCCAAATATACAAAAATCCTGTATAATTCTGGCAGACACGGTTCTCTACATGATCTCTGTCTTACCATCTCCCTGGACTTATGTCGTGTTCTACAGTTCTGTCCTCTTACCAATTCAAACCAGGCATTAGTGTCTATAGATATCTCTTTCCGCTCTTCTATCATGTGAGAACCCCTTATTAACAGAACATCTTTCTGTTATCAATGCACTGACTGTGGTTAATTTTGTGATTTTCTTTGTGATGCCCCTTAGATTGATATTCTTAATCAACCTGTTGAGTAATGCGCCATTGGGATCTCTTCCTGAGTAAAAGCCGCCATCAAAGCTTTCATGCCAATACAGAAATAACAAGTAAAACCCCAAACTTCTCCTTGGTTCTCTCAGGTCTGTTCAGCCACTATAGCCCACCAGAATCACAGAATCACAGGCTATACCAGAATGATTGTGGGGCACCTCGAGGTGGTGTAATGGTTAGCAAGCTTGTCTTACTATAACAATTATGACTGAGTAGTGAGTTCAATCCTCACTAAGTGCCTCTTACTTTCAGCCTTGTGCTACATCCAAGCTACGCTTGGAGACTCTGGGGAACCTTATGACTCCTGAAATTATCACCTTATTTTTTTTCTCTTTTTGACAAAGAACTTGATGTGTTAATTAATATTTCTTACTTCACACAGCCTCCTTTCGGATAAACAATATGGCTTCTGTTTTGCCAGGTTCAACAGCTATCACTAAATTTGTCTATCTTTGTAAATTTTAGATAAGACTGGCAGAGTTTGAACTGTGGCTCTAGAGATCTCAAAGGCATTTGATAGGGTTTGGCATGCTGGCCTTCTCCACAAGTTCCAGGGCTACAGTGCCTCTAGATGAATATTTGGCTTAATCCAATCGTTCCTAACTAATTGTTCAATGACCTAGGCTGTTTCTCATCTTTATCAACTATCTTCCTGATGTCATCAGTTTCCAACTACGTATTTATGCAGATGACACAACTATTTATTCCTGTCTCAGTAGCAAGATCTGGCAAAGTAAAACTGGCAACTGCTCTTAAAAGGTACCTCTAATCAGTGGTTAACTAGAGCAAGGAATGACATTCATTTAATCACCACAGAGAAGCTTTTCTGTCTGCTATAAGCATGGTTGATACTAAACTCCAGGAGAGTAAAACTTTGAGACTTCTTGGGTTCACATTTTCTATTAACATGAATGGAGGGATTATATTGAATCAATTACTTGATCTGCTACTAGGAAAGTTGGATCACTGTATCATTCCAGACAATTTTTCTTGTCAGAATTCATCTTGCATGTTTATAAATCTACCATTCATTTGTGCATCAAATATTGCTGCCATATCTGATCTGGTGTGCCTACTATATATCTCAAGATCTTACTTATTATAAAACACAGATTGTGTGTGTGTGTGTGTGTGTGTGTGTGTCTGTACGTTTATATATTGGATTGGATTTCCTATATTTTTCAACTGATTTCACAGGGCTACGTAAAATTACCTTGCGGTGGTTCTGACAGCGCCAAAAATTGGAAAAACAATTGTTTTTGCACAAAATTAATTTAAAAACACGATTAAGAGGCATTGCTGTCACGAGAATGAAAGGGGGGCAACTCATATTGAGTTATACTTATTATAAAACCCAGGTTGTTTGTGTGTGTGTATGTGTGTGTTCATTTATATATGGGATCAGATTTCCTACATTTTTCAACCGATTTCAACAAAACTTCACTTTTTTTTGGCAGGTAGTCTTTCTTATTGTCTTGCACACTTTTTTCTTTGTTTTTACATTCAGAATGCTTTAAAAATTCTATTTACAAGACAATTGTTTATAATAAAATTCTATTTAATCGGTAGACTCAATGATTGAAAACAATGTTTTTGTTTGAGTTTAG
>CAHIKZ030000283.1:682500-692500 GCA_903632075.3 Acanthosepion pharaonis | reverse complement strand
GAAAGAAATGATGGAGTTTTGCTTAAAAGAAAATTGATTGATTTTCTTCATTTGATATCTGTTCCCTAATCAGAGATTTATTTCTTATATGAGTACACATCATTTGTCAGAAAATATCATATTCACTTATTGATAATGATATAATATCATGAAATATTGGAAATGGGTAAAATTTGGTCAAATAATTGTAGCTTTTAAAACTAACATGAATAATTCAAAATTGATTTTGACATGAACAACTTTATGCTCTACAAAGTATAAATTAACTTTACAAGTTTATAAAGAATAAAAATCCATTTATTAGAAATTTGATCAGTTTTATTGTAAAATGTGTTTTTTTAAGAAAGATTCAGCTTATATATAAAGAATCTCTTAACAAGTGTTTTATTGATTTGTTTTTATTTTACAGTGTTTTTCTTGATATAATACACAATCTTCCCACTTCCTAAAAAAATGTTTTTTATACATAATACACCCCCCCCAAAAGGTATTACTTTAAAAAAAAGAATCACTATGAATTATAGCATGAAAGATTTCTTTTGCAGTAGGGATAAAGGGTGCAATGACTTGTACCCACACCCCTATTTGTATAAACATTTTTTACTCTTTGCTTTTATTCTAAACAAGAGAAGAATAAACTATTTGTACCCTACAAGCTGTTACCAAAACCTTGTTGAGGAGACAGACATAAATTGTGGGGTGGGAGTTACAAATTAGAAGAAAATTGATTTTTTTTCTTACATATTCCTTGCCAAATCATGGGTATGTATGACAGGCCTATTCATATTAGTTTATAGGAAATGTGACAAATGTATTTCATACTACTTCTTTATCTAACTTATTTTATCATTACCATGAGTAGGATTTATTAAACAAATACATCAAAACTTTCATTCACACTAATCTTTGTATATATATATATATCTATATATACACTAACATGGTGAATATTGAAAGCACTTATAAAAATTCAGGGGTTAATTTTATTTAACAACTAAAAATTATTTCACTATAGATTTTACAGTTTCTTATTAAGTAAATACATCAAAAATTTTATTCACTTTAATGACTGACTCCATATTTATTGACACAGTAAGTACTAAAAACATTTCTAGAAATTGAGTGGAAATTATTTTAGTGTAAAAATGCATTACACTTGTTTATTAGACAGATCCATCAAAAACTTTGATGCCCATTAATGATTATATATAAAGCAAATGATAAAAATATTTATAGAAATCCATTGGTTATTATTTTATTGCTTATTATTTTATTGTAGGAATGCTTATTATTTTATTATAGTAGTGCTGATTATTTTATTGTAGAAATACTTATTGTAGAAATACTTATTGTAGAAACTTATTCTATTGTAGATGCTTATTATTTTATTATAGAAATGCTTATTATTATTTTATTGTAGGAATGCTTATTATTTTATTGTGGTAGTCTTATATTTTTAATTATTGTAGAAATGATTATTTTGTTATAGTAGTGCTTATTATTTTATTGTAGAATTACTTATTGTAGGAAACTTATTTTATTGTATTAATGCTTATTATTTTATTATGGAGGTGTTTATTATTTTATTGTAGAAATGCTTATTATTATGATTGAATCATTTCTTATGGCTTATCAATCTTTTGCAGATTATTTAAATCCAGAAAATATTTTTTTAGATTAAGAATTTTTCTTTTTTATTTCTTGAGATAATAATGGTTTAGTGATACAAGTCTTACTAATTAACCCATATCTGGGGGAGAAGAGGTTGAGTCATACCTTTCCCAAGGTCATTTGCACACAAGTGAATATAATAAACCCAATGGGAAGGGCACTAGTTTGCTACCTCAGCTAGAATTTGAGCTTGGTTTGCAGATTCCAATTACTAGGTTTTTAGTACCTCTTTCTCACTTCCCCGTCATTTATGACTAATTATGAACCAGGACTATTTTTTGCATCAGAAAGCTTGATAAAAAATCCTAATTCAATGAAACTGAATCTGTGAGTTTCTTAGATGAAGCAGTATTATTAATTTTTGGCTAATATTTCTCTCATTTTAATTTCACTTGTTTTTTTTTTGCAATTCTGTTATTCTATTCTATTCTGTTATTCTATTCTATTCTATTCTATTCTGTTATTCTATTCTATGTTTTGGCGACAACTGTATAAACATGGGTACAAAGTTGCAAAAAGGAGCAAACAAAACTAATGAAGGAAATGTACCTAATACTACCTAATATATTTTCACAAGATCAGATAAGAAAAATTGGGATAAGAAAATTATATTCGGACAGTTACCCAAATGGAAAGGGTCTTTCTGCCGTGAAAATCAGCATTTGAAATTGAAGCTTTTTGTCTGAATTTGAACACGGCTTACTATTGTTGATGGCATGTTAGTGAGATATTTCTTTTACGGATATAATTTGATTGTTTTAGAATTTTGAAAGAAAAAAGTTATACTTTTAAAAATGTTTCATTTCATTATTTAACTTTTTGCCTCTGACATTTTTCATTAATTTTTTTCTTTCTTTTTCTTTTGCAGGTGAGTTTTTACAGACTTTTCATTATAGATGAGATTCTTAACCTTTTAGGGGGACGATGTTGCCAAGTTTATCTTCTATGTATCTTCTGAGATGGAGCACTTTACGAATGGAGAAAAGTCAGGTTTTGATCTCTTTTCTTTCTTTCAATTTTTCTTTTTGCTGTATATAAAGTACAACCTGGTTATCAAAAGTAGATAGGTTGCAAGACCCCGCTGCAAATATTGAAATAATAAATTTAATTGCAAACAACCAAGAAATGTGTAAAAAATTTTCACTCAGAAATTGGTTCCCAATTTTAAAAATGTAATTAAAAATTTAAAAAAAAAAAAAAAATCAAATTTCTTTTTTGTTTTTGCTAAAAAAAAAAAAAGATCCACATTTTTATCTAAAAAAAAAAAAAAAAAAAAGAAAAGATTTAATATTAATTATAATATATAAATGGTAAGTTATAAAGTGAAAATTTACTTTAATCAGCATTATTTTACTATGCATCACAATTCCATTTGGTGACAGAGGGGATGCTACTTCCTCAAGTGAGAAATATATTTGCCTTAAACCAACTATATAGAATAGATATAATTCTAATCTTTCTTTGTCTCAGATATTTTCTGTGTACCATGATAAGATAACAAAATTCCATGAAACTGAATTATTACTACTACTTGTTATAAATAAGTGATGCAGAATAAAGTAAGAACAAAGACATTTATAGAATAACTCTGTTTAAGTTTTGTTGATTTAATTACCAAAATTGTAATGATGTTCCTA
Organism: Acanthosepion pharaonis; assembly: GCA_903632075.3. NCBI lineage: Eukaryota > Metazoa > Mollusca > Cephalopoda > Sepiida > Sepiidae > Acanthosepion > Acanthosepion pharaonis. The sequence goes on along the minus strand of CAHIKZ030000283.1, from coordinate 689,192 downwards.
CATGAAATTGGAAGCTCCAATAAAAATAGAATGGGCTACTTCATTGCTCTGAATTTTCAAAATTTATATGAACATTCAATTTTGATTTAATTTTTTAAAAATTCAAGAACTCTTAGCATCATTTATGTTTGTTTAAAGCAAATTCAAAAATAATCTTTATATATCTGAAGTTCTAAGGTGAATCTCTTCAAATATCACCCAGACTTTTATTTTCAATCAATATGTTTTGTTTTGGTTGCTTGCCCGCCATCTTCAAGCAATTTGGTCATCTTCAATTGTTTTTAAGCCTTATCAAGCAAGAAAGATTTATCTGGAACTGGAGATGTTATAATGATCAAATTCTAATATAAATATATACTGGAGGTGTCATATAACAGTACTTTTATATGAATATATACTAGGGGGGGTCATAATTGTTCTTTTATATAAATATATACTGGAGGTGTCATATAACTGTACTTTTATATAAATGTATACTAGAGGTGTCATATAACTGTACTTTTATATAAATATCTACTGGAGGTGTCATATAACTGTACTTTTATATAAATATCTACTGGAGGTGTCATATAACTGTACTTTTATATAAATATCTACTGGAGGTGTCATATAACTGTACTTTTATATAAATATATACTGGAATGGTTATATAATTGGACCTTTATATCAATACAAGCTGGAGGTGAGGATGTACATATAATGTACTGGTTATCAGTGCAGTATGTGGAATTGGCAAGCTGAGTTCAAATTCTGGCCTAGTCTATTACATTCACTTCACTTGGGAAAGGCATGAATACAACTCTTCTCTCCACCAGCTATGGGTTAAATAACAGAGTAAACTTAGCTTTTAAGGCTTGGGAGGTAAGGGAAGGGTTATGTTGAATTAGCAATTATGGAGAAAACAACAGAAAATGATCCGACTATCTTTATCAAGAAATTATGGCAATTCACAGATATTAAACAAAGTTTTGGATGAGCATGAACACCAACATTCTGGAAGAACATTGTATTAAAAGCAGCTGGGTATGAAACACAAAGCAGGCATCAAAATGGTGAACTTTTTAATTTTAAGCTTGTGTGGCACTTATTTGATGAGTTTTTGGTTTGTTTTTTGTTGTTTGTTTTTTTTTTTTTTCAGTTTGATGCAAATGTTGAATAAAATGTCAAATAGACATGTCTAGTTTTTCTACATCCACTTGAGTTGGTTTGCATGTGTCAATTTCAATAATATCCCTCAATTCATTGTCATCAGTCACAGAAGGATACTCATGACTGTCTGCATCTTCAATACTTTCATTCACATATGTTCATTTTATATTATATATATATATATATATATATATATATATATATATATATATTGTATATTTTATATTGTATATTTTATGTCATATTTTTTATATTAGGACTTTTATTAGATTGTCTCATATAATTTTTTTTTTTTTTTTGTTGGCCAACTTTTCACAAAAATTGACAAAAGCTTATTGAATGCACTCGTTAGACAATGTCCGAAAACAACAGTAAAAAAAATGTTGAGAGAACTTATAACAGTTATTATATTAAAAAAAAACAGCTTAGATTAGTGAATAGAAATCCTTCTCCATGACAGTGTACACCCTCACACTTCACGATCCACCATTCAAAATTTTCACAGCTTTGATATGATTTTGGAGCATACACCTTATTCACCATTCATCTCTGCCATAGATTATCACATATTTAGACACTTTGAGCTTTCCATATGCAATAGAAGATTTTCTTATAGTGAAGAAGTAGTCAAAGCATTTGAACGGTTTATTAAGTCAAAAGATGAATATTTATAATAATAAATATGGAGATATATAATTTTTAGAATTAAGAATTTCATGTCAAAATGCTCATTAGGGGCAAAAATTTGATGACAAGCATTTCAATATGCAACTCTTGATTTGGTCTATCAGATAAGTGACTTGAATTTATATATATATATATATATATATATATATATATATATATATATATATATATATATATATAAATACAAATAAAAATTTGTCACTTAGCTGACTGATGTTACCTTCTGCATCCTGACTCCAGAGTTTTGTAGACGGACCTTCAAGAAATCACTCCTTCCACTCGTCAGGATCTATCAGCAATTGACTATTTATATTTCTTGTTTGTGATTTTCATTGGTGCAAGGTTGATTTTATTTTTTTCATAGTGTGTGTGTGTGTGTAGCAGGGGAAGTGCTTGTGTGCCCATCTGTATATATGTTTGCATATGTGTAGAATGTCATGGTTATTTCTTTTTGTCATTTGTTTTTCAGTTAAAAGGTATGGTATACTTATCGGTAAAAAGTGCTCAATATCAGGGATAGAGCATAAAAGTGGACACTGAGGCTAACATCACGCATCTCAATGCTTAGTTCAATTGTGTGTGTGTGTGTGTGTGTGTATATATATATATATATATATATATATGACATGAGATAATGATATATATTTTTATATATCAAGAACAGTATTATTTAAAAAAACATCATAAAACACATTGGTTGGTCACTGTAATGAAACTGATCACAATTTTGGCATAAAAATGTTACTCTAATTAAAAAAGAAAATTCACTGAGACAAAAATGTTAGACGGTGCTTTAATCGCTATTTCAGACACAGTAAATTTGTGTCCAGATTCTTAGAACGTTTCACTATTCTTGACAGATTTTCTGTTATCACTATATGTGATATTTAAGATGGTGAAAAGAAAAAAAGAATATGGATGAATTTGGCTAGATTGCAAAAAAAAAAAAATTATTTAAAAAAATTTTGGAATTACCAGCATCTCTTGTTCATGTGCATGAGTAGTCATAACAATGTCAACAAACCCAGTCCAGTAAAGTCCTAATGGATGAAACACATCACAAGTAAACATTTTCTATTTTGTCCTACAATTTCTTCAATATATATATATATATATATATATATATATATATATATTAGCTTTTCTTTGTTATATGTGCTTATTTATAAGCTTCTCCTGGGATAGTTAAGTATAGATAACCAAATATAACAAAACTTGATATTATCTAGCCAATAAAATCAAGTATTTATTGTTCATTTTTATTTTCTCTAACTTTGTCTGATCATACCAGACAGCAGTACTTTTATGAAATATTTGAATGAGAGTTATCAGCCTACCATACACCTACCAGCCAAAACTCTCTACTGCCTTCTAACTTTCCTTTTAATGACAATCTTCAAAAATTTAAATGCAGTGTTAATTGTTTTCTTCTTTTTCCTTGAATTCTGTTCTTTTTATTGTCCTTTCTACTTTGTCCTTTTCTCAATTTCTTTCCCTCTCAGAAATCCCTTGTGTTTTAATTGCTTTGTCACCTTGCTTGTAGTGAAATAATTAAAAAGAGAACATTGGGAAGAAAGCAACAATGGTGAAGACACTAACAAATTAACTGATTCATGGAATAAGGTCAATATTTTACCTCATGTCTGACAACATTATGAAAGCTGAGCCTTAATAATCAAAACAACAAAGATGATGATACTAGTATAATGATTAATAATAAATGATTCATTGAATAATGTTAATTGAATGGCAAAAGTGTTATTTGTTTCGCTCATCAAAAGGAATTCTGCAGGCTAAATGTTTTTATTGAGAGGATCATATGTAAATAGTGGGAGGAAACGAAATACAACAAATATCATTTACAAGTCTACATTGAGAAACACTAAAGATACAGAGGCACTTAACTTTAAATTTTACATTTTTAGTTTCCAATGTATTTACATGCATAGCCTGACTAACTTCAGTCTGTTTTCTACCATTTTTGTTTTTACTGCAATTGTTTTTAAAGATTCCACATTGTAATAGCAGTAGATTTCTTAGGGAAGAAGAACCTGTAGGAACTTGGACATAAATTTATGATGGAAAACTCAGAAATTAGTAAACTTTCTATACACTTTCAACTTAATAAATTACTTCCCTCCTTTAGTTATTTTTATTTAATATATTTAATTATCAATTAATTTATTGAATCAATTGCGACGTCTGCTTGCTGGGAAATTTGGTTCACTGTGTCATGCTAGACAATTTTTCTTGCCAGAATCTATCTTATACATTTATTATCCGTGAATATTTCTATCACATCTGGTGCTCCAGCTATATATTTAGAGATTCTTGATAAAATAAAAGAAGAATCTGCAATGATATTGGTCCTGACCTGGCATTTTGACTTCACTCTTTTTCCCCCCAACACTGTAACGTAGGTTCATTGTGCCTTTTCTATAAGTATTTTTATGGTAATTGTTCAGATTAGCTTTTCTCTTTCGTGTCTACACTTTATGAATTTAAGTACTTGATTAGATTCTCATCATTTTACACTTGAAATGGTTAGATGTAACCGTAAGTTCTATTCTAATAGTTTCTTCTATCGCACTTCTCGCTTGTGGAACTCTCTTCTGGCTTCTTGCTTTCCAGTCAAATTTGATCTTCAAAAGATTTAAATGCAATGTCAATTGTTATCTTCTATCCTCTTAATTTTTGTTGTTTTATTGTTCTCTCTCCTTAATAATGTTTTCTTTTTCTCATATATTTTCACACTCAGTAACCCCTTGTGTCTTTGTGGCTTTATTGCCTTGCTTGAGGTGATATGATTATATAAAAATTTAAAACTGCATTCTTTAAGTTGAAATATAATAATTTTAATATGTTTCAGTGAAGAAAATCCAAATTATTTTATATTTTAATGTATATAATCAAAGGATTATCTTTAACCTTTACTTCATCAATTTCCTCTGATAGTATGACACAGCTGTACTTGTCCGTGAGAAGACACACAGTTAGTAATCGTACAAGAAAAAATATTTTTTGTACTATTAGTCATGCTTTTGTGTAAGTTGCAGGGTTTTACTTGTTTTATTATTTTGCCTTTGTGCCTAAACAAGTTATACCAGATGAGAGGTCACAGGAATGTCTTATTCACTTGTGAGCAAAGAGGCTTCTAATGACATTCTTGCTTTATGAAACCAGTACTAGTTGACAATTTCACAGTGAATGAGGCCAAATCAAAGAGAAAAACTAACAAACTTACACAACTATTGATATTTATTCAGCTTAGTGCGGTATAAAACCAAATCAGTAAATAAAAAGATTGTATTGTTCCGGCCTTCAAAATGAGGAGGGATCTTCATTAAGTCAAGCTTAGTGCATTATGCTTAAATGGGTGTAAACTAAAGCAGGAAGATTGTGTTGCACCAATATTTCAAGCGTGAAGAAATTCCTAGCTTTAAAAATCAGTATTTGAAGCCATAGCTTTTAACTTGACTTGACTACTGATCCTTAACACTGGATATAAATGATACATTAACCATAAAGCAGTCTTTAAGGATATTTTCGAAGCTTAGCTTGTTATAGAAAAAGGTTAAGTGGTGAGGTCAAGAGATTATATTGACAAAGAAAGGAGGTCTGCTTGCTTTAAAAATCAGCATTTAAAATCCTGGCTTTTAACTAGGCTCAACAACTGACCATTGTCATTAGATGTAAATATATAAATACATTGGCAGTCTTTAAGGATATTTTGAAAGCTTAGAAACAAATTGGAGGGAAATTTGGATAAGATTGTGCCATTTGATAAAGAAGGAGGGCTTGTTTGCTTTGAAAATCAGAATCTAAAATCCTGGCTTGATCATTGGCTATTGACACTGTTAGAAAATACATGAAGCAGACCCCTATATCAAACTTAGCCGTATAGCACAAGGCTAATCATGCCAGGAGAAATGGGATAGGACTGTTGTTGACATTTATTAAATTTAACATGGTGCAAGGTCAAATAAGAGAATAAGAATATCTATGTTGCACCAATCTTCCAAATCGGAATGACCTGCCTTGAAAATCAGCATTTTTAACTAGGCTTGAACATTAACCAATTTTACCTGTAGTAAATGTGTATAGCTATGTCAGCCCTGAAGCCCACTCTCAAGGATGAAGTACATCCCTACATAGAGTAAGGTTTAGTGAGTGCATCAAAAGGCCAAGTGGTATGGAATTAAGATAGAAAGAGAATATTATACCAGTTTACTGAAGAGAAAGGATCTTTGAAAATTAGTCCTCAAAATCTTGACTTTTTATTGAGTTTTATCATCGACCATTGGCACTGAGGTGACTATCTCACTATCCAAGCTTACAGAAACTGATATTCCAAAGTGGTAACCCATCTATGTACTGACCAGGTTTGATGTTGCTTAACTTTGGTGATCATACTGGAATCAGTGTTTCAATGTGATGTGGCTGTATATTGCTATCTAGAGAATGGGATATCTTCATGTTAGCCTGAGATGCTGGGGTGGGATTGGTGGAGTATCCATTACCAAAGTTATACCTGAAAACACTCTGATTACAGCTTCTGATAACTTATATTGTTTATCAGTACATGAATGCTGTGTTGTTTATTGTTCTATCTATTTTTGTTTGTTCATATCTATCTATCTATCTATCTATCTATCTATCTATCTATCTATCTATCTATCTATCTATCTCTTCTTGTTCATATCCCATCCTGGGTATGACGATAAACTACATCTGTGTCCTGAGTAAGATGATAAACTACACCCAACAGCAAGGCCTCTAATCAGGAGGTTTTGAGGAGTGCGGAACCACTTCTTAATTGCTGGTGTTCCCAGGTCCGCCCTGACCTGGGGTGGTAG
>CAHIKZ030000283.1:640000-680000 GCA_903632075.3 Acanthosepion pharaonis | reverse complement strand
TCCAATGTCAGCACCTATTACAGTTTTCCTATTGTCATTTATATTTATAAATATTGTCTTTTCTACAGGTTAACTCTGAGAAATTTTCATATGTATGTATGTATAAAAGGTTTGTCACTTAGCTGATTGATGTTACCTTCAGCATCCTGACTCCAGAGTTTCGTAGACAGACCTGTCTGGCCACTCCTCAGGTGGTATCAGCAATTGACTTCTTATACTTCTCAATTTTTTTTTGTTTGATATGCACTTATCATTAGTGTAAATTTTCTTTTTTTTTTCTTTTTTCTTTTCATAATGTATGTATGCATTCATGTGCATGCACCCATCTGTGTGGATGTATGTACATGTAGAATATCATGATTATTTGTCTTTTTCGACACTTTTTCTTTTTCCCTCCATTTTAAATTCATTCATTCATTAACCTTTTCTTTTTCTTTTTTTTCTTTTTTCTCTTTTCTTTCACTTGTTGCTATTTGGCTTCTGGTTTTTCTAGACAGGCTGCCATTTTTAATTTTTGAGCATTCTAGTCTTTTCTTTAGTGTGTGTGTGTGTGTGTATCCAAATGTAAGGGAACGAAGAGTAAGATTTCATCGTTCAAAACATTAGTTTAAAACAGGCTCAATAGAAAATTAGAACAATAAATATTTCTTTATTATCCATTATGCATTAGAACATGCACATACCCACTACAAAACTGTACATCTTGTTACAGTGTTAAAAAATCTTTTTAATGTTTCTTCAGGTGGGAGATCATGGCAAATGAAGCATTAAAATTTTTTTTAATGTTGAAATAAGATGTACAGTTTTGTAGTGGGTATGTGCATGTTCTAATGTAACACTGCATAATAACCAAATATATATATATATATATATATATATATATTGTCATCCACAGACAGACTGTTTCGCTGTATCACAGCTCATCAATGTGGCTAGACATCTGGTTGCCTCTAGGTAGGACTGAAACTTGACCTGTTCTAATGTTCAAATGTTTGCTTTAATTTCTGGTGAAAATAAAACAAAAATTGTCCAACATTTGTATATTTTTTTATTAATTTGGTCCTAAGCTTTCAGCTTGCACAAGCCATCCTCAGAGTGTTTATACAGACATGAAACAAAGACATCCACTGTAAAAGATGATATTTTGACATTGAAAATTGCTAAAAACATAGCCATGTACATAATATTAGACAGATATTAGTTGATAACACAATAATACTCACACATACACACAGTAAAAAGAACCTTCAGATATTGGAGGCCATCTATATTAAAACAAAGCAACCCACACTCAACAAAATTACATTTCAAACTAGTCACAACACATTACATTGCATCTAGACATTGCTTCTGTTGTAATAATTCGGTCTTCATAGAACTGCCTCTTTAACTTACGATCTGCATCTGCTATTCAGTTACCATTATTGTCGCATAGCAATTTTCTATGTCAAAATAACAAAATATCATCTTTGACAGTGGATATCTTTGTTTCATGTCTGTATAACCACTCTGAGGATGGCTCATGTGAGCCGAAAGCTTAGGACCAACTTTAATAAAAAAAAATATCCAAATGTTAGACAATTTGGTCTTTATTTTCACCAGAAATTAAAGCAAACATTAGAACAGCTTATGATCAGACATAAAAGATATTCATTGTTTGTACACAATATTAAAGACAACAGACATTTTGTGTCAATTAATTTTATTGATCGGCTTTTCCAAATTACGAATAATCCTTCTCAGATAAGGAGGAAATTCCATCAGAAAATATCCATAGTACGTTTTAGAAAAAGTATGGTCCAAGCTTTTGACTTTCTTTAGTCATTGCCATTATAGGTAGTAACAAATAGTGAGTTCTTTAGAACTAGTGAATATAGTGAAGCAGACTGACACCATTCAGTGTTGATCTCTGTGTCCACTCTCATATTTATCCAAATAACTGATATTGCGCAAATCTACCCATGTTTTAAAAAAAGTAAGAATTCATTCAAACAAGTTTTGTTAAATTCAACTGACATGGCCATTGCATTTGCCTTCACACAAATAACCTTAGAAAAGGTATGGATACTTCTCTTCACCCACCTATGGGTTAAATAGCAAGGCAAACTGGGTTTTTAGTTTTGGTTGGCTCAAGGATAAGAAGAACTCTGAATTTAAAATTGGTTCCATGTATACTTAGGAACTCTACTATGTTCTAGTATGAGTTATACACTGATAATGGTAATGGTGACATTAGCCATTTCCATACAGGAAACATTCGACATTCATTGATCAAACCATTGGCATTACTATTTGTTGAAATTCATAAAAGCTTTCTCTTAAAACAGTTTTTCGAGAACAGAGACTTCTCAAGTCCACTAGCTTTTATTGCTCTTTCTAGTACTGATGGGAGTTTCCTTGCTGACCTTTTGTTTAAGGCAGTGTGGAAAGTCAACATCTTGATTATATCATTATTTTCCCTTCTATTTACATGTGCCCTACATTTCACTTGTTGCCATCATTGGAAGTCTTCAAGTAATGTGATCTTTGTTATTTGGTAAAGAACTTTGTGATTCTGTAGTGCCAGTCTATAAGATCTGATAAAGGATTGTCATCTTTAAGACCTAAGGGGATCTGATGAAGGATTTTCATCTTTAAGACCAAAAGGGATCTGATGAAGGGTTGTCATCTTTAAGACGTAAGGGTTTCATTTACTTGAATTAACACAGAGAGGATTTCTTTGCTTGAAATGCTTTGTACAAATTGATTATTTTTCTTACTAATTGCTCTAAAATACATATTTGCATTGTCTTTTGATAAAATCATTTTACCTCATCATTTTCTCTTTGTCTCCTGAAGATTTTCATTTCATTTGCTTGAAATTTTCCTTAGTGCGCTCTGTTCCTTTGAATGTCTGTTGTGTTTTTTCTTCTTTCTGTTACTTGCAACTTGGAAATTAAATCTACCTTCAAATATTCTTATTACCTTTCCTGTCATTGTTCCTCTTTTATTTCAATTTTATTTTTACACTTTCTTCTCTTTTATTCCTTCATTTGTTTTCTTATCTGTTTCTTTTTCCCTTTTTACATTTGCACAATATCCTCAATTTCAATTTTTTTCCATTTTTACAGCCACAGTAAATCATTTTATTTTTTTTTTTTTTTTTTAATTTCATTGCAGAAGATCTACATTCTCTACTTACACAAAGACCTTCATTTTTTTTTTCTGCATTTCATGTGATTCATTTTAGCATTGGCCATAGGAATTGCTTTCTCACAAAAGAAAAGAAAACACACAAAATAAATAGAGAGATAAAACTTCCCAGTTAACCAAGTTCTTGTGTTATATCCAAAACCGATTCCCTCTTAAAGATTGCTTTGTTTTAATAAACATTGATAAAGGAATGTTTTACAAACAGAATTAAGTTTCTATATTATTTAAAATGCAAATTATATTTTATTTTAATAATTCAGCAAAAGATAGTTTCTGTACCATTTTTAATTCTGCCTGAATGATAAAAGAAATTGTGACAAAAATTATTTGACATTATATTCTGGTTGCCATACTAAGATATTCCTTACATTGATTGTTATTATCATAACATTTCATCTGCTGTATCTCGTGGTCTTCTTCAGGGATATGTTGTAGTTTGTAATCTTCTGAGAATTTCAAACTAAACATTTTATTCAAAATGTCTCAAAAGTGAAAGTGAGAAGAATGTGCATAGGTGAAACAGTAAGAGAAGGAAATTTGCTTGACATCATCGTCCACAATTAAATCCATAAAATTTCTGAATGATAAAGAATGATAGACTTATAAATGTGTAAGATGTGTAAGTCTTGCTATTTATATAATCATTGGAGAGATTAAATATTTTTACATATTTCCTTAATAAAGAATTGTAATGCATATTAACGAAATATGTAAAAATACTAACTCCCTCCAATAATTATATATATATAGAAACACTTACATATTTTACACATTTATAAGTCTACTAATCATCTATGCATTAAATATTGCTGGTCTGGTGCTTCTGCTACATATCCCACATTGAAATAGCAGTAGATTTCTTAAGAAAGAACATGGATATAGATTTATCATGGAAGACTCAGAAATTAGTGCACTTTCTATACACTTTTGACTTAATAAATTACTTTTTCCTTTAATTATTTTTATTTAATATATTTAATTATTAATTAATTTATTGAATCAATTGCTAGGTCTGCTGCTAGGAAAGTTGGTTCACTGAGTGATGCTAGACAATTTTTCTCACCAGAATCTATCTTATACATTTAGAAGTCTATCATTCATCCATGAGTATTTCTATCATGTCTGGTTTGGTGCTTCTGCTATGTATTTAGAGATTCTTGATAAAATAAAAGAAGAATCTGCAATGTTATTATACCTGGCATCTCAGCTTCAGTCACTCTCCCACTGCCATAACATAGCTTCATTTTCAATTTTCTTTAATATTTTCATGATAATTGTTCTGTTGGGCTTTCTTCTTTGGTACCTAGATTTTGTGAAATTAAGCACAGTACTAGATTGGCAGCAAGGTCTCATCATTTTACAGTTAAAATGGCTGCTAGATGTACCTGTAAGTTCTATGGTAACAGTTTCTTCTCTGGCACTTCTTGCTTGTGGACCTGTCTTCTGGCTTCTTACTTTTCAGTTAACTTTGATCTTCAACAATTTAAATGCAATGTCAATTGTTATCTTCTGTCTTCTTACTTAATTCCTGTTCTTTTATTATTTTTTTCTCTCTTTGATAATTTATTCTTTTTCTCATATTGTCTCACACTCAGTAACTCCTTGCATCTTAGTGCTTTGCTTGGGGTGAAATGATTTAAAAAAGATAAATTGTCATATTCAGAAATATTTTTCCATGTTATTAATAAATATAAAAGTTACAGTTTTTTAATTGTAGTTCAATTTTTGTTGGTCCACTCTGTATGTTGGAAATTATAAAAAAAGGGTTTTTGTTCTTTTCATGATAATGATGTTCAGGTGATATTTTTGTCTTATATAAACCGACTCTGTGACAATGCTTCAGAACCTTTCTGACTTTAAGATTGAAAAAAAAAAAGAAGAATACTGCTTGATAAATTTATTGGTACTGGATCAGACTTGTTTTTGTTTTTTTTAATTATGCATATAATATCATTATTCTATGTGTTATGCATATATTCATTCCTGACCACTGACAATATCTTGCTCCCTGATTTTCAATATATTAAACACATTTATCATGCATGTCTATACTAATACACTGCTACAAATAATAATTATACCTATGATAGCTCTATTTTCTCAGTAATGCTTGCATTCTTTTCTGACCTCTGACAATCCCTTTCTTCTTGCTTGTCAATGCATTTCTAAAGTAAAATCATTAGCAATGTATTTATATTACATATATAATAGCATTGTTCTGTCTGTAATTCTTGCCTTCATTCCTGACCTCTGACAATCCCTTTCTTCTGACTTTACAATGCATTTCTGTAGTAAACTATTAGAAATGCACTTATATTGACAATTGCTGAATCTTTATTTTCAATGCTGTTTCATTGATAATATTTGCTCAAATTTTGGGTAAAAAATTTGGCAATCATTATGACTAGAGCTGAAAACAAAAAAGAAAAGAAATAAATAAAAGGGTGTGTGCTGAGGTAGTGAATTAGCAGAAAAATAAGTGGGCGACAATCAAGCCAAAATGTACACAGGGTTCAAATGCAGTCACTGTGAAAATACAGTCATGACTTCTTTTTCACATCTGTTGTTACCATTAGAAATTGCTGCATCACGATGTATGCATATAATTATTAAAGCAAAGTATTTTGGTAAATTTGTTTCATAAATAACTGTAATATATTTCTATTTTGAAATAAGTTCTAACAAATACTTATAAATGCTATTTTTAGTGTTTGCTGTGTCATGATATATGGTATGGGCAGAGGGAGTGAAAATTTGGAAGCATTTTGTTTAAGATTTCATATACTTGTTTAATAAATAATTGTTCCTATAATGATTTTCATGAATATAAATGCTTTTAGTATTTCCTGTGTCATTATATAGGTAATTTTTAGAGGGAATGAAAGTTTTCATATATTTGTTCAATAAATACTTGCAATATATTCTATAGTAAATAAATTTACAATGAAAATCTATAAATGCTTCTAGTTTTCGATATGGTATTATATATATAATATGTAGAATGAATGAAAGTTTCAATATATTTGTTTAATAAATAATTACCATATCTCCTAAATTAAATTAATTTCCATAGAGTTTCTATAGATGCTTTTAGTATTTGATACATCATTATATATAAAATGTGTGGAGTATATCATTTACTCCACACATTATATATATATATATATATATATAAAATGTGTGGAGGAAATGAACTTTTTTACATAATTATAATGCACAACTGTGTTACTAGGCATAATCTTTAAAGGGAATGAAAGTTTTCATATATTTGTTTAATAAACAATTGTAATTCAATTCTGTAATAAAATAATTTCTAATGTCTATAAATGCTTTTAACGTTTGTTATGTTACAATATAAGTAATTATTAGTGAGAATGAAAGTTTTGACATATTTGCTTAATAAATAATCGTCGTACATATCTATAGTAAAATAACTTTTACTGGATTCCTATAAATAAATGCTTTTAGTATTTGCTGTGGTACTATTTCTCATCATCAGAGTAAATAAAATTTCAGTTGTATATTTCCTTAATATATTCTTACTCACGTGAACATCTGTAAGATAAACAGCTTCAAGATAGAATTAGTCTGTGAAAAGCTTACAGAGTGATGTGTTGTAGAAATTGATATTAAGATATTTAGTTTAAAATTCAAATTTCAACCTCTGCTTATCATACAAGACCCCCCCCGCTCCATAAAAGTGATAAAAACAATACCAATCAATTGTTTGAGATTTTGATGCATGAAATTATTATTATACATGGATTTGTTCATACTTTGGTTCTCATTTTTGTTGTTAACATCACAACATTTTGGTCATTGTGTTGTACAGCTTTCTTCAGAGATTGATTTTTTTATATACTAAAGTAGGTACCTCCACTAATTTGATGAAAAAAGGCCCCAAACTTGTTAAAAAATAGTTTTAACGTCAAACTCCTTATGTTATTATTACTAGAAAGAAATTTTTTTAATCCTTTCTAGCACATTTGAAATTTTGGTTTAAATTTTTATTTTTTTTTACAATGGGGGGGGGTGGCACTGAATAGTATAGGAAATTTTAGCATCATTTTTGCAATAAAAAAATACACTGATTTGGAAATTCTTGTGAAAATTAAATAATTGTCAGATTTTAATGAAACTTTCAGGACTTATTCACATATGAATTAAATTTTTTTTTTTTTTTTTTTTTACATGTGTTACCCCCACTTAATTTTATAAAATAGTAAGAAATTAAATTTTCCCCACCCTTAATATTTATCTAGTTAAAAGCAGAACTTCTTGGAGAATTTAAATCATCAATTTTTTTTTTTTTTTTTTTTTAAGATAGAAACACCATTTATCCAAAATCTTTGAATCATAAAATAAAAATGCAATAAAACCAAGACATTATTTAATTAGAAAAGCTTTTAATTGCTTTTAGAAATATATATATTAAAGACATTATTGTCTAAAGAAAAAACATTTTTTTTATGAATGATGAATTCTTACAAGAATTGTTTTCATTTTTTTTTAAATTTTAATTTCAATAATTTGTTAAGTTTTAAAGCTTTAAAATTCTGTATCAATTTTACATGAATTGTACTAAGCTTTTCATTTTATGATTAGAAAATATAGTTTTCACTTAATATTAAGTGAAAACTATATTTTCTAATCATAAAATGAAAAGCTTAGTACAATTCATCAAACACCAATATTTTTAAAAGAATTTTGATGTATTTTGTATTTGTATCAACATGCTGATTTTTGAAGATACAGATGTTCATACACAACATTGTCAGAAAATAAGAGTGATACTTCATAAATTTAAAGCCAAAATTCAACCAAAATTAATAAGTACAATAAAATCTTAATTGATAATAGTTTCTTCAGTGTATAATCAGATCCTTAGAATAGGTGTATTATTATGTTCTTAGCTATATATTATGTTTTTATCTATTATTATATTAATTATTATGTTAGGATGTGCGAGTGGTGTAATGGGTAGCAATTTAAAATGAGAAATCGGAGAGCCAAGTTTGAATTCTAGTTGAGTTCATTTCATTCACTTGCGAAAGGTACAAATCTATCTCTTCTCACCCACACCCTGCTATGGGTGAAAATATGAGAACAGACAGGGTTCTTTAAACATGGTTGGTAACCACTCTAGAAGGAAAACTGCAATTCAATTCAAATCTGGTTGGACATTGGGCTATCAATACCATCTCATAAAAACCTACTTCTTGCTATGGAAACCACAGTAGCAATGCCTAGCAGGCTGAGAGCAGTGGCCCTATACTCTTCAGGGAGTCTACAAGACTTGAGAGCTGTGGCCCTATACTCCTCAAGGAGTCTACAAGACTTGAGAACAGTGGCCCTATACTCCTCAAGGAGTCTACAAGACTTGAGAACAGTGGCCCTATACTCCTCAAGGAGTCTACAAGACTTGAGAGTGGCCCTACTCTTGAGAACAGTGGCCCAAGGAGTCTACACAGACTTGAGAACAGTGGCCCTATACTCCTCAAACAAGGAGTCTACAAGACTTGAGAACAGTGGCCCTACAAGACTTGAGAGCTGTGGCCCTATACTCCTCAAGGAGTCTACAAGACTTGAGAGCTGTATTCCCCAAGGAGTCTACAAGACTTGAGCTCCCTCAAGGAGTCTACAAGACTTGAGAACAGTGGCCCTATACTCCTCAAGGAGTCTACAAGACTTGAGAGCTGTGGCCCTATACTCCTCAAGGAGTCTACAAGACTTGAGAACAGTGGCCCTATACTCCTCAAGGAGTCTACAAGAACAGTGGCCCTATTGACTTGAACAGTGGCCCTATACTCCTCAAGGAGTCTACAAGACTTGAGAACAGTGGCCCTATACTCCTCAAGGAGTCTACAAGACTTGAGAGCTGTGGCCCTATACTCCTCAGGGAGTCTACAATATTTGAGAGTCTACAGGACTTGAAGGAGGGAGGGAGAGTGTGTATTATGTATTATTATAATATTTGATATTTTTATTTTATTATAATAATCTTCCTTTTATATATTTTATTATAATAATCTTTCTGTAAAATAAGTGTGAAGCTTAAAAAGTCAGTCTTATGGGCTAATTCTCCCATTTTGTAAAATACAACTATTGGATGCTTTATTACACATCATTAGTGATGTTTCTAGCCGAGGTTCATTAAGGGTTTCGAGTCTTTCAACATCATACCCCCTCTCCATGGTGACCCAGCCGATACTGATCGGGTATCGACTTGTGTACTTTCTGTTAGCTACAATTTTTTCCATTTAATTCTACAGTGAATTCATCACGAATTTAGTCCCACACCCTTTTGGTGTACTATAATTAGTAAATATCAGTAATTGTACCATTGTTATTAATATTATAAATATTATTGTTTAGTTTTTTCAGATTGGTTAAATCCTTAATTGTATTTTTTTTTCTTTTAGGATAATCACCACCCCCTTAAAAAAATAAAATTGGCTTTAAATTTGTAGTAGTTTCTGAGAATTTTCAGTTTTTTCCATTGGCAACTTAACTTTTTTTTACCTAAACAAAAGCCAATAGTGTTTTCTCCTCACCATTGAATTTGTGATCATGGTAAAATGAAGAATTCTGGACATTCTTTTTTTTCTTTTTTAAATCATTTAGAACTAAGCTAAAACCTGCAATCAAATCATTCTAATTTCTTTATTTAATTTTGTTGATTCACATTGTTGATACAAGTTTTACTAAAGACCAACAAATTTCTTTTGCCAGTATTTCTTTTTGATTAATTTTGTTGACATCAGGATTGAGGTTGCATAAATATAGGTATTGCCCAAATTATTATCACTTTTGGCATCTTTCTTAAACCATTCCTGAAAAATGTATCTATGGATTAATAAGGAATTTATCTAGAAGTATGTGTTGTATTTCTTGGTAGTTTCCGAATCTCTCTCTCTCTCTCTCTCTCTCTCTCTCTCTCTCTCTCTCTCACACACACACACACACACACACACATAAACAAGAAGTATAAGCAGTCAATTGCTGATGAGTGGACAGAGTGATTCCCAGTGGGTCTGTCTACAAAAAATCTGGAGTCGGGGATGCTAAAGATAACATCAGTCAGCTAATTGACAAATCTTTTACTTGTATTAATCATATATATATATATATATATATATATATATATATATATATATATTTGGTTGGATAGATGTGAGTTTGTGACCCCTGGTTTCACGCTTTAGCGATCGTCAGACAAACTTGTCTGACGATCGCTAAAGCGTGAAACCCAGGTCACAAACTCCCATCTATCCAACCAAATATGTTAGCTCCATCTCTGATATTGAGCGCTTTCTAATAAGTACCACAGATATAATATATAAAAATAATATATATATATATATATATATATTTATATTCATATATCACACTTTTCACACACACACACACACACACACACACACACACACACACACACACACACACACACACACACATATATATGATAGTAAGGATGATGCAAGTTTGAGCCCTGCTGAAGAGCACGTTTTCTTAATAAAGAAAAGTTCTCTCAAATGCACAATCTAATAGATGTAATTAACACCATATAGATAAAAAATAAAGCATTTACTCAAAGATGAGCATCCACACATACACACACATATACTATTTTGTTATAGTCACTATTACATGTGTGGATTTCTCTAATACAAGGCCGATACCTGACATAAAGGTTCATGTTCTTTATTAAGACTTTCAACTGCCCATTGGTAGACATCCATTGTTTATTTAAAAAAAAAAGAAAAAAAAAGTGTATCTACCAAACATAATGTTTTTAAAAATAAAAAATAAAGGTTGTGTTGAACAGGCTCACTTCCAGATTCTTTTATACAAATGCAGGCCAGAGGGTTCTATCATGGGACCTACACCTTTTCTGATCTTCATCAATTATCATCCTGATGTCATCAGTTCCCAATTAGGTATTTATACAGATGACACTACCATTTACTCCTATCTCGGTAGCAAATCTGACAGATCTGACAAAGTAAACCTGGCAGCTGCTCTTCAAAAGGACCTCTAGTCAGTGATTAACTGGGGCAAGAAATGGCTTGTAAATTTTAATACCTCCAATACAAAATTGCTTTCATTTAATCACCACAGAGAATTTGAAATAGTCTCCCCATTTTTATTTTAAGCAGTGTGTATTACATCTATCGACAGTGTGTACTTTTCAGAAATCTTAATAAAAGAGAACCTGTGTTGCCCTTTGTAGGAGAAAACACTATTTGATCTGGCATGCTTTATCACTTGACTAAAGAGATTGTCAGTTCAGCAATACTCTCTGTAGCTGAGTAGTAAAGCATACCATATCAAATAGTGGTTTCTCCTACAAAGGGTGATGCAGGTTCAATCTCAGCCAGAGACAACATTTTCTTTTAAGATTTCTCAAATGTGCAGTCTGCTAGATTAATACACAATATTTAAAATAAAAATAATAACTACTATAATAACGTTTCAAGTAATATATATATATATATATATATATATATATTAGAATATATAAATCAATGAAACCACAGAAACAACAAAGAAAACTAAAAAAACAAAACAAATATATATGCATTCTAAAAAAGAAATATTATTTTGTTTCCATTAATAATTATATCTGATGTCTAGTTAAAACCTATTTCTCCACCATTAATTTGAAAAGTAAACTCAAAATGATTGTCTGCTAAATTTGCTTTCAAGGGACAATATAAAACAAAGCAACTATGAGACAATAACAGATTATCTTGGTGGCACAAAAGAAAAACCGCTTAAAATCGCATTTAAAATTGCTGGAATAATTATGTTAGTATTTTAGTGTACAATTTATTCTTCTTTTAGTGTTGTTATCATTTATATTTAGTTTTATTATTGCACAAGGTTGATCTATATCTCTCTTCCCAGCTTAGACAATCACACATATTTTATGATGAAAACAACAATGCTTTCAACATCTGGAAACAAAATGAATATGAAAAATAAACATTTTAAATATTTAATATATATAAAACAACATAATAATATTTCATATAATAAAAGAATTAAGAAAACTAATATAAATAAAAACACAATAATATTTAATATTATAATACATAAAATCATAATAATACTTAATAATATTTAATAATATTTGATATAATAATACCCAGAAACATAATAATATTTATTATTTAATATAATACATAAAATGTATTAATACTTAATTGTAGTAATATGATATATAAAATGTAATAATACTTAATATAATACATAAAAATGTAATAATACTTAATATTTAAAATAGTATGACATGTAATAATACAATAATATTTAATATAATACATAAAAATGTAATAATACTTAATATTTAAAATAGTACATAAATATGTAATAAGACAAAATTGTTGTGTTCATCTGAAAATTAAAGTTATGTTTGCATGATAAAATTTAAAATTGTACAGTACATAACCTTAGTATTTTTAACTTCACATGTAAAAATTTAATTTTCAGATAAACACAACAATTTTGTATTAGACAAATGATAAACACAACAATTTTTTGCTTTAAAAAGAAATAAGACCCTGATGATGACATTGTGCTAATGTCGAAAGTACTTGGATTAAAATGAATATGCACCAACATGGTAATTTTCTTTCTTCCTTTCTTTAATAATTATACTAAGAAACTTGTCCATAATTACAAGAGGATCTTATTAAAAATAAGTAGACAAAACTTGTGTAAATTATTTAATGAGAAATAAATAATAATTCCCATTATTTGACATTCATTCATACTAGAAAGATCAGTGAAAATTTCTTGGTTTTCCTGTATGAATTTTCTGATGAATCTTAATTCTTAAGTTATTGATTGAATAAGTTCATAGCTACTTCTATGACAATAAAATACCTGCAGAAATTCCCCATTAAATATTTGAGTGTAGCAACTTTAACAAAATATTGCAATAACAATCCTAAATATAAATGCTGGTCATTATTTAAAGAAGTAAGGGGGTACAAATGAAAAGATTTGAAATCCTCTATTTATAGGTTTCTACTTAAAACCTTTAATGCCCACAGTCCCAAAATAACAGGTTTCTATGTGTAACCATTGAACTACTGTCACAAAATCACAGGTTACAACATATAATCATTCATGCCCTCTGTCCCAAAATTCAGGTTTCTACAAATAACTATTATAAGAATATCCCCAAATTATAAGTTTCTGTCCCAAAAATAGAATGGTAGGGATTAATGGGTTAAAGAATATGTAGGGTTACAAAACTACTAAAAAAGGTAAAATAATACTATTCTTTTTTACTATTTTTGTTGTTTGTTTGTATTTAATTCTATCTTACATATCCTCATAATATGGGACTTTATTTCCTTCCTAGAAGTCCTTACAACAAACATTCCCATTCAGTAACCCTCTATTTTGAATGTCTCTTAGGCACTGAATTGGGTGGAGGGGGGGAGACAATAGCATAAAAAAAAGGAGGAGGTATCTTGCTGTTAGTTACTTTCTGATGAGTAATTTAATCTTTGTAAACCTTTTGAGAAATTTGATCAACAATCATCTCATAGCATCTGTTATACATATACAGTCATATTACATTTCACTTGCCTCCATACGTCATGACAAGCAATAGATATGACAGCCTAATATTCTGATGATGCCTGCAATTGACTATCTTGAGATGACTGCCAGAATAGAATTCAAACTTAGGAAAAACTTGAAATCAAAATCACTTATACTTAACACATATGCTTCACAAAGAATAAAAATTAACGTAAGTGTTATACATGAATACATCATTTCCTTTTACTTTTTTGTCCGAAGTTAGAAGTCCAAAGATTTGTTTGTATCTTGCTGACATCTTCTGGACAGGATGTGCAACATGTCAACCAGATCAGACCGTTGACATCTGCAAGGACCAATGTTCTAGGTTTGTAGGTGTAACGATATAACCACAGATGTTCGTTTAATGGCATCTAAGAAAAGATGAAATGAATATGTGTTGAATTTGCACAGTCTACCTAATACCAAGAAAGAAATGTCTTCATATGGGTGTGGGAGAAAGGCACTAGGGATAGAAGCCAAATGGATGACAACTAGAAAATTTTTCGGATACCACTAATCTAGATCATCAGAATACACATTGGATTCTGTTTGGCATTTCTGCAGTAGCAGTTATTTAGCACTGCCCATCTCCCTTCTAAGTAACACAAAGATAATTACTTGGTTACATGATTGACTGAACTCTGAATCTTGGACCATTACATCACATTGAAGTACCCAAATGCAAGGAGGTTACTTAATAGTACTTCTATTTTCTCCAAATAAGAAAAGCAATATATATATTACATGGTCATCATCAACATTATCATCCTTCAACCTCTCTATGGTTGGTTGGATTCCATTGACAATCCCTTTCCACACTGTTTGGTCCTGTATTGCTGTCCCCAGATCCCCAATTTCCAACCCTGAGTCCTGAGCTATGGTGTCTGGGAAAGTCAGTTTTTGTGAGAAGACACTTCCAAAAGGATGCCATAGGAGTAAAGATGAGACAGTTTCCCTGTCTTCTCGGTGGCAATGACTGGCAAACTGTAATCATTTTTGTTTGAGATTGAGAAAGATTGGTCTCAGTTCTCTGTAAATTGTATTAAGCATTGCATGGGATCTCCAACTGATGTTGTAGGTTTTTCTAATTAGATTTGTATATGTTCCATTCAGTCGTCTTTCAAGATGAACAGATAATGTCCAAGTTTCTGATCCATACAATAAGACTGGTTCAATCAATGTTTGAAAGGTTTGGACTTTTAAGGAGGATAGAAGGTTTGAGTGCCAAATCTTGTGAAGTTTGTTACAGATATCCTATGCTACATCAGTTTTTTGATTGAATGATCCAGGAGATTATGAGTGGTATCCTCATCCCTAATAGTGAAAGGTAGTTATTTGGTAAGGCTCATCTCCTCTCTAAATAATATGTTAATGATAAAATGGAAGAATAATAAACTTAACCTTAATTTCTGTCTAATATTCTGGATTAAGTTGCCCACATTCTTTACATTCAGACTAATATCCTCATCTTTGTTGCTATTATCACAACATCTTGGCCATTGTGCTTTCCAGCTTTCTTCAGATGTCTATGTATCAGGGTAACCTTCAGGGAATTTCAAACTCTTTATTTAATCAATAGAGAGGGCTGTTCTCATTCTGCTGTTCATGTCTAGGGATATCTTGTCTTGTTCTTATTTAGTACAGCTTAGGAGACATGGTGGAGTACTGGATAGTGGCTCAATTTGAGGAATCGGAGAGCCAAGTTTGAATTTCAGTTGGATCCATTACATTCACTTATATGCTAACACGTTTAAAAAAAGTATGAATCTCCTTCTCCCTAAAGCTATGGGTAGGACAGACTGGGTTCTATAGCCTTGGTGACAACCGGTCTAGGAGAAAGTAACTCTGAATTCAAAACTGTATGTAACCCTGGCGTAGCACATATACAGCTAAAGAAAGGATTGTTTGCATTGGCTCGATGATCCTGACTGCAGTCAAATAATGAATGAGTACTGTTTACTTATTGCTTGACTTGTTTCCACTAACACTAAGTCTGTACTGTCCAGCCCAGGGATTGAACTCACAATTACTATGTCACCAAATTCATTAGCCAATGCTTTAATTTTCTAGGATTTTTATCCTGTGACACCTGAAGAAGGCCAGTGAGCACAACAGCTGAAACTTTGTGGCATTAAGAACAAAGACAAGAACATTAGTCTAAATGTAATGTAAAAAATTTTAGCTTAATATAGCTCAGAGGTACATTTATGATTTTTATTGAAACTTTTTTGGTGTATGAATTGGTTATAACAAATTTAGTATCAGAGATAATGAGATTTAACATAGAAGAGGCTATGCTAGAGATAGTTTTGCCCAATACCACAAATAGCTACAAAACCAAAACATTAACTTAAAAACTCGAGTCATGTACTTAAATAGCCTCATCAGATCGAAAGTTTTATATGGCACCAAATCTGTTCAGAAATATCTAAACTGGTCAGTTGTATACAACCACTTTCTAAGATCAATGATGAAAAAATGGCTTTCAGCAAGTAAAGCCTGTAGTTAAGATCATCCTTCTTTGAACATTGTAGACTGGCACTACAGAATCACTAACAAGGGACTGTGCCAAATAAGAGAAACAACATCATTTTAGGACTTTCAACAGTAGTAATGGCTAAAATTGATAGCACATATAACTCAAAGAGAAAATAATGACATAATCAAGATGTTGACGTTCCACACTACTTCAAAGAAAAGATTAGGAAGGAAAACCCCATCAATACTGGAAAGAGCAATAACAGCTACAAAACTTGAGAAAGCTTTTTTTCTTGAAAATTGTTTTAAAGAGAAAGATTTTAAAAATTTAAACTGAAAGTAGTATTGTCTGCTTGGTTAATGAATGCCAAATTGTTTCCTTATAAGGAAGTGGCTAATATTATCATGACCATTTTATTGTATTAATAATTAGATATTTGTAATATTTAGAGTATCATTGATTAAACTGATTTAGGCATCCCATTTATTTGCATCCCATTTTCCATCCCATTCCCTGTGCCTTTTCTATAAACACTTTCAAGGTAACTCTCCTGATGAGCTTCCCTCTATGGTACCTAGATTTTGTGAATTTAAGCACAGTACTAGATTGGCAGCAAGGTCTCATCATTCTACAGCTGAAATGGCTATGTGTGTGTGTGTGTGTGCGGTTATATATAAATATATAAAAGCTTCAATGACATGAATCAGGTCAGATTTGTGCAAATAACTTGTTTTATTCTCAATACGATGTAGGTGTCTCAATTTGCTTTTTCTTCTCCTGACCTTCTTAATTTTCCCAAGTAATGTTGTGGAACCACACTGTAACAAGTCAATGAAGGTGGAATCCTTCTTTCCCTTGGCTGGATTTGTTGGGCTCAGTTTACTCACTAGCTTCTGTGTTCAGTCACTCAACCAGAACAATAAAAGTAAAAGAAAAAGGAAAAAAGAAACTAGTAAGTTATCTGTACTTGCCACCTGCAACCACCACTAACCTTACATATCTCATATTTGGCCTAATTCTTTTATTTCTCGGCTTTTATTCCCTTGTGAATGACTCATGTTCCACTTTTCAAAGATTTACCTATTTCGGCTCTGAAATGAAGATACAAATTTGGTCCTTTTACTTATATTTACTCCTATAGAACCATGATAATTATCATTCTTGATTATTCTATAGAATTATTCCAAAGAATGGTTACTACATCAAGTAGATTATTATCTAGAGTAAGATGATTATTATTATTATCTAGAGTAAGATGATTCCATAGAATGGTTACGTGAAGTAGATTATTTTATAGAATGGTTATTATGTCAAGTGGATTGTTCATAAAAATGGTTATGCCTTGTAGATTTTCTCATAGAAGGAGTATATCAAACTGATTATTCCATAGAATGATTATTATGTCAAATGGTTTATTCTATAGAATGATTGGGTAAAGTTGATTATTCCATAGAATGGTTATATTGTCACATAGATTATTTCATAGAATTATTATGTCGAATTGATTATTCCATAGTGGTCATTAGACCAAATAGATCATTCTCTAGAATGGTTATGTCACATTAGTATAGAATTTTTATTACGTCAACTGGATTATTCTGTAGAATGGTTATTATGTTTGATCATTATATAGAACTGTGATAATACATTATCCAGAAAATTCCATCTTAAAATGAGATGGGATTATGTAGATATTGATTGGCATTCCTGTCTAGGATTAAAATATTTATATGCTTTGCCTAGGCCCAAAGTGTGACTCCACGGTGCTTTGATAGAGAGAATTTAGTACCTGTGCAAACTGCTTAGGATCAAGAGAACTGGTTCAAAAAAATATTTATATATATATATATATATATATATATATATATATATATATAATGTATAATATATAAAACATCTACAGTCAGAAATTCAGATAGAAAGAAAGCTAGAAGATATAGCAACCAAAATATTGTCATAAAAGACAAGGAAACGGGTTCAGATAATTCTATATGTAATAGTAACAATACTTATGTTCATAAAGGAAGATAAGAAGGTAGGGCAGTCAAATAATTGTGATATAAACAACAAAGACAAGGGAACTGATCTGCAAAAATCAATGTATAATAGAAACAATATCTCAACTAAGTAAAGGAAAAGGAAGGCCAGAGAGTAGAGCAGCCAAAACCTTGTGATACAAAGACATGGAAAGTGGTTTGACTGAATCAATGTATCCATATCCCATGTTAGACATTCATTGGCATTTGCAACTGAACAAAAATCATCATAGCATCAATATAAAACATAACATACAGAAAATATTTGTCCATTTTGTTTGTTAATTTTTGATTCCATATTTACATAAGAACAATACTATAGATTAAATCATTCTTTAATTTGTTACCCTTGAAAAATATTTTCAGAAAAATGGAGTCAATGTAATCCTGGTTAAATTGAAATCATCTCAGTTATTTTTATTGACATTATCAGATTAACATAAAACCTGACTTTTTTATTACTTTAAATGTTACTTTTAGTAGACACCGGCATTTGAAAGAGATGTCCAGTTTTTATTTTAAACAATGCTTAATACATCTATCAGCCTGCATACTTGGGAAGACTTAATAGAGAAAATGTGCTCTTTGGCAGGGATTGAACCAGCATCCAGTGGGCCTTTGACCACAGAAGGTGAACAGCCCAGAAATGTTCAAATACCTTTCCATTAAAAAATTCCTTTGTTTATGTTTTGTATATGAAACTGAGCAAAATCAAACTTGCAGAAAATAGTTGTCCATTTTGTTAATTAATTTATTTTATCCATTTTTAAGTACACAATAATAATGTATTTTAAATCATTTGTTAATCTTTTACTCTTGAATAAGTATCTTCACAAAAATAAAGTCTCTGTAATCTGGTTTAATCATTTTTTTTACTATTTATTTTATGATTATGGCATTAATACCCATTATATAGCTTAGATTAAAACAATATTTGTTCATTTCACTTATTAATTTATCCTTTCCATTTTTAAGTACACAAAAATATTGTACTTCAAAACACTTGTTAATTTATTTTATTATTCAAATAAAGTTTCTCCTGGTTAAAATGAGATACTTTCTAGTATTATGATTCTTTTAGTATATTGATTTATTGCCTTAAAAAATATATTTCTCATCTTGTATATTAATCTATTCACTTCATCTTTTTATTGTATGATAATATGGTACTTTAAATTGTATTCTGATAATGTTTTATTTTAAATTGTATTTTTACATTGTACTTTAAACCCTTGAATATTTTCACTAAAGTATCTACAATCCTGGCTAAAATGAGACCCTGTTTTGTTTCTTTATCATTATAGCATTAATATATATATCCTGATTTAATGAAGATATTTGTTATTATGTTTATTAATTAATTCATTGCATTTATGTTAATCTATGCTGGAAAAATATTTTTCTTCCAACAAGAAACTTCAAAATTTCATAATTAAATAATGTATAAATAAAAAAAATAACATTGGATTTTATGGGAATTTATGAAAATTTACAGATTATTGTATTTAAATTAATGGATTAATTTTTACATAATTATATACTGCTAATAGACCTTAACTATTAGATATTGTTTTATGTTTTACTTATATTGGAAGGAAGGTCATAGTTTTTTTTTTTCCTCTGGAGTTCTCTTATTTAATATTTAATGTCATTTTTTTATTTAGAAAAACATACAAATATTTTGTTTGGATATTAAGTACAGAAATGTATATTGATTTGTTATTTCTTAAATATTTTTTTAATGTGCAAGATAATGTTGTACTTTAAATCAATCATTATTTATGAAAATCTTTTCTACAAAAGTAGAGTCAATATAATCTTGGCTAAAAAGAGATTATCTCTTTGTTATTACCATTGAGATTATAGGATTAATATGAAACCCTACTTGCTAGAAAAAATATGTCCATTGTGTTTATTAATTTATTTATTCCATTTTTAAGTACACACTTATATGGTACTTTAAACCTCATTTTAATCAGTAATCCTTGTAAAATATATTCACAAAAGTATGATCAATGTAATCCTTGATAAAATTTAAGCACAATAATAGATTGGCAGTTAGGTCTCATCATTTTATGGTTGAAATGTAACTGTAAATTCTATTCTAATAGTTTCTTCTCTTGCACTTCTTACTTGTGAAACTCTCTTCCAGATTCTTGTTCCAGAAAACTTTGAAAAAATTAAAATGTAGTGTCAATCATTATCTACTGTCTTCTTAATTCCTCTTCTTATATTATTCTCTCTCCTTAATAATGCTGTCCTTTGTATGATGATAAACTACATCCGCGTCCTGGATAAGACAATAAACTACATCCAACAGCAAGGCCTTTGATCAGGAGGTTTTGAGGAGAATGGAACCACCTCTTCATTGCTGGTGTTCTCAGATCCACCCTGACTCAGAGTAGTAGCATCTGTTAGGGTCCCAGTTATGGCCAAATAGTTAACCCCCAAACTGGGGTCAAAACACTATGAAAATGTAAAAATAGGTTTTAATACCAGAAATACTTTGTAAAAAATTATTATCAGCAATACATTTTGGGAAAAAATATTACCACCAATACATTTTTGAAAGAAAAAATATTACCAGCAATAAAAATTTTTGTAGGCATTAAATAACCCATTGAGGTTGATATGCCATAAAACAAAACAAAACAAACCAAACCATAATAATGTTTTTTCTCATATTGCATTTTTATTACCTTGCTTGGTGAAATGATTAAAA
The DNA here is from genome assembly GCA_903632075.3 of Acanthosepion pharaonis. Lineage (NCBI taxonomy): Eukaryota > Metazoa > Mollusca > Cephalopoda > Sepiida > Sepiidae > Acanthosepion > Acanthosepion pharaonis. The sequence goes on along the minus strand of CAHIKZ030000283.1, from coordinate 658,969 downwards.
AAAAGAAAATTACTTACTATTTTTTTTTAATTGTAGTACAGTCTGACTATGAAATCTTATTCATTTATTCTTCTATTTTTAAATACAAGATAATATTGAACTATACTTATAAAATATCTTCACTTAAGTAGTCTTTACCATCCTAGCTAAAATGAAATACTGTCTCGTGTTATTATTGTTGTTTTATTGTTTAAAATTTTTTACTAATTTGAAAAATGTATTTGTCCATCTCAGGTATTAAGGTATTCATTTTTAAATACATTAAAGTATATATTGTCCTTTAAATCACCTATTAATCTTTTAATCTGCTATTGTTGAAAATTATCTTCCTCCAAATAAAGCCTCCATCATCTTGGCTAAATTGAGATAATCTCTCTGTTACATTTTTAAGTAGAGGACAATAATATTGTACTTTAAATCACTTATCAATCTTTGTCCTTAAAAGTATTTGTCCATTTTGTTTATGTTTTTAAACATCTTTCATTAAATATGATAGACAAGGAAGATTTAATTATTTTTTATATAGGAATAAGGGTGTACAGAAATTTTCTATAATTTTCATTGTCCAAAGTGCTTTTGGCTATTTGTTTAGCCATTTTTAAGGGTGTTTTGTTTTTGGTGCTGTTCGTTTTTCATCATATTCTGACTGTTTAAGTTGTATTTTATTTTTGTGTTGTTGTGGATAGGAGCATTTATTCTGAGCCTTCACATGTTGAGTGTGGCTAAAATTCATATGAGCATGTTTATAAGTACAGATAATATTGTGCTTTAAATATTTAAGTACAGATAATATTGTTTCTTTAAATCACTTGTTAATCTGCCAGCCTTGTAAAAGAGTATATTAATTTATTGGGTGACTGAAAAGAACATTTCTCTATTTCATATATTAAATTATTCATTATATATATTTAAGTACACAATGATATTGTACTTTAAATTACTTGTTGCTTTCATGGCCTTGTTAGATATAGTATTAATCTATTGATTAACAAAAAAAAAATAATCTATCTTGTATATTAAGTTATTCATTATGTACTTTTAAATACAGTAATGTATTTACTGTACTTTAAATGTTTGGTTAATCTGATATTCTTGACATTATCTTCATCCAAATAAAACCTCCATCATCCTGGCTAAATTGAGATAATCTCTCTGTTAGTTCTGATGACATTATTGGATTAATATAAAAGCTGAATTGCAAAAAATATTTGTCCATTTTGTTTATTAATTTCTCCCTTACATTTTAAGTAAAGGACAATAATATTGTACTTTAAATAACTTGTCAACCATTCATTCTTAAAAATATATAATCTGCCAAGAAGAACCTCCAGGCCTGCAGATGAAATCTTGGACAATTCTTGAAGAGCAGGAGAAAAAACAAGGGGAAAAAAGTTTTTCCATTACATATAATTTACAGGAAATTATAGATTATTTCACTGTCATTTAGGAAATTGATATTTATGCATGCATGCATGCATGCACGCACACATGTGCACACACACAATATTGGATTTTATTATACATATCAATGTTTTCACATTAAAATTGATATTAACCAACTGACATTGGTAAAATTTTCAGGATATACTCTTAGATACTCATATATATATACGATAAATATAGAATATGGATTTCAGCTTATGGAATCTGGATTTATTAGAAATATATATGACAGCTTAATGAAATGACTGATATGAAATATCCAACAAAACTATCTCAGATAGAATATGTGAAAATCATTTGGTTGCTTAAAATTTTATTCTGTAGTCAACATTTCATTTAATGAGAACATAAGCAGAACAAAGAAGGATCTGCAATGTTATTGGTCCTGACATGACAACTCAACTTCAGTCACTTTCTCACCACCATGATATGGCTTCCCTCTGTCTTTTCTACAAATATTTTCATGGCAATTGTTCTAATGAGCTTTCCTCCTTGGTGCCTTGACCACACATATTTATGCATGCAACTAGATTGGCAAGTAGGTCTCACTGTTTTACTGTTGAACTAGCTAGATGCAACCATATGTTCTATTGTAATAGTTTCTTTTCTCTCACTTCTTGCCTGTGGAAATCTCTTCAGATTTTTTGTTTACCTACAACCTACAATCTTAAAATATTTAAATGCAATGTCAATCACCATCATCTGTTTTCCTGAACCCTGTTCTTTTATTGTTCTTTTCTCCCACTAAAGAGGGTCTCAATCAGGGGGGGAAATACCCCTGGCGGTTTTCGGTGTTTCAGAAGGGGGATCATTTACTTTTTTTTTTCTTTTTACGGAATTTTACTTATTGAATTACAACACACTGGCATTCTATTGAACTTTTTGTAGGCTTCAGTTTATTTATTTCATAATTGGTTATGAATTAAAACAAATTATTGTACATGGATTCAAGTTTTAAAATCCAGCAACATTTTCTATTGCTATTAAATTTGTAAAACTCCTCTATAAAAATAATACATGTAATTGTTTATGTACTAATATGGCAAAAAATGAAGATTTTCAATAATATATGCATATTATTTGGAATGCACCTTTTGAGTTGGAAAATCTTGGAATGGCAGGAAGAGTGATATTATGACATATAGTGAAAAAGGTGAATTGACTAAAAATCGTTGAGGACCACTGCCCTAAATTCTTCTCATTCTCTTTCACTCTCAGTAACCCTTTGCATCCTAGTGACATTATTGCCTTGCTTGGCATTCTATTAAAGTTTTTGTTTACTGGAGTAGGCTTCAGTTTATTTTATAATTGGTTATGAATTAAAACAAAATTATTGTGCATGGATTCAAGTTTTAAAATCCATCAATATTTTCCCTTTCTACTAAATTTGTAAAACTCCTCCATAAAAATAATTCATGTAAATGTCTATATACTAATATGGAAAAGAATGAAGATTTTCAATAATATATGCATATTATTTGGAATGAACCTTTGAGGTTGGACAATCTTGGAATGGTGGGGAGAGTGATATTATGACATATAGTGAAAAGGGTGAATTGGGTAAAAATGGTTTAGGACCACTGCACTAAATTCTTCTTATTCTCTTTCACTCCCAGTAACCCTCGGCATCCTAGTGACATTATTGCCTTGCTTGGGATGAAATAATTAAAAAAAAATAATCTGAAAAAACTAAAGAAAAATTGTTATTTGGTTACCGTGCAACTTAGGAACATTGTGGTTAAGTTTTTGAAAATTTAACAATTAATAAAATTAAAAATAAACATTAATAAAATAAATATCTGAACAAATCAATTTGATTTGTTCAAAGGAAAATGTTAAAATAAATATGAAGTTATTTGAGGTAAACAAGAGAAAGTTATGCTAAGAATAATAAATCACATAAAAAATAGCGAATCCAAATAATTCAAATTATAATTTTTGATATTGTTTTTATGTTAAGGAAAATATAGATTTAAATTGAAATAAAAATTTATAAGAAAAGTTTATTATAGTGTCTAACCAGTATTTATTTTAATATTATTTTCTTTATATATTATCTTAGCCAGAAAAGGTGATACATTATTTTCTTTATATATTATCTTAGCCAGAAAAGGTGATATATTATAAAAAAAAATTTTTGATTAATCAAATAGAATTGTGATATTGCAATAATTCTTCTACATATTGTTTTATGAATAAATTTAACTATTTTGTCGTTTTTAAAAGCAAAAGAATGATAAAGATTTGACAGTTTTGACTTTACTCCATACAAATACATCATACGTCATTTTATAAATTATATATTATGATGGAAAAATGTCTTCTTCTTTTATGTGCCATCTCTCTTCAGAACGTAGGCGATCATGGCCCTCCACATCTTCCTGTCCCTTGTAGCTCTTAATAAGTTTTTCTTTGTGTTATTTCTCCCCAAACTTGTTCTATCATCCATTTACTGAAGCTCATCAAGTATATTACGAGCTGTTTTCCTCTGTCCCTCTTTCCCTCAATGTGTCCTGTGAGTATCAGATTTTCCAAGTCCTCTTTCCTCATTACAATCCCCTCTTGTTGATGTTAAGTATAAGTTTCCTTTTCATTTCCATTTTCTCCAAAACTCGTTTTTGCTCACGTGTTCAGTCCATGGTATTCTCAGGATTCTTCCATAGGAACATACTTCTGTAACTTCAAGTCTCTTCTTCATCTTTGAGAAGATTGTCCAGCATTCACTGCCATACAGGAGGACAGATATCATGTAACAGTTCAATACACTTTTCTTTGTTTCTAACAATTTTTCTGTCTCTTATTATTTTGCTTAAATTTTGGAAGGCAGCTTTGGCCATCTATAAATCTTAGTGTCACACTTTCCATCCTCTGTTAGAACACTTCCCAGATAAAATTTTTGTAGTTGTGTGTATTTGTAATTTGCACTTTGGCCTCATCCTTTTGCTTATAACCATGCATTCTGTCTTCTTGTAGTTTCAATGGAAAAGTGTACTTGTTTTTATAAAATCTTCAAAACATTATTAAATGTACTTTCATATCAAATATTTAAAATGATATTGAATCTATATTTTATACAAAATCTTTGTAGTGGTAGTCCATGTAATTTATATTTTTTTGTAAAAATATTTAATATGGTAGAGGATTTACTATATACAAAGGAAAAAAATTATTTGCACTCTTATATAAAGATATGTTTTAGTGAAAATGTAAAATCTGTCAGATTAATAAATAAAAAATCCATTACTTTAGAAATGGCTTTGTTTAGATTTGGATACAAAATGGAGCAGATCTGAAAATTTTGAGAGTCTATGATGAGAAGAATTTCAGTTAAAAGGTACTATTCAGCCTTGTTTGATTGACAAAAGTTCTTTGTAGCTTAGTTGGATAAAGCACATCAAATCTAATGACAGTTTCCTTTGCCCAGGGGGATGCAGGTTCAAATCTTGTCAGAGAGTGCATATTTTTCTTTAATATGATTTCTCAAATATACTGACCAGTAGAAGAAAATAAATAAATATACTGTGTAATAAATAAATGGAGCATCTACTCAAATATGAGTATTGTTGTATTTGAATCCTTGTCACCAACTGTTGTAGCTCTTGTTTTAGAGATAACAAAGGGAAATAAATAAATAAAGACAAAATTGTAGGTAAGTAATGAAATAGAAGGTTTACTACACAAAGGTACACTTAGCAATTGACCTAATGCTAACTCCGCTAAACCCTGCTTATTTATATAAATGGACAATTCAATACATTTATGTCCTATATGACAAGTATCCACTAAAAATAAGGCTTAAAATGATTTTTATATATATATATATATATATATATATATATATATACTCTCCCATTGTATTCAACATATGAGGGTCAAGTGGCTCAATTCCTAGGAACTGACAGCCCAGGCACCAGCACATATGATTTGATTATAGTGGTGAAGGTTTTGTGCAAACCATACACGAGGAAACCTGGTGTGCATCATGTGGCCACAAGGTCCCCAATTCCTCAGGTTTTGAATTCAGAACCTTCTCCTAGACAAATCCCAAGGCTATAGAATCCAGTCTGTCCTGCTACTTACCCCATAACTGAGGGGAGAAGAAGAGGATTCATGCCTTATAGTGGTGTAAGAAAGTAATGGATTTGACTGGAATTCAAACTCAGCTCTCATACCCCTCAATCCGAGCCGCTATCCATTACTCCACCATACCTTATATATATATATATATATCCTCTGAAGAATAAATTTTCTTTTTTAATTTTTAAAGATTGTTTTTTTGTATTTTCAAGTGAATAAACTAGAATCAAATCATTCACAGAAACCTGGTCATCAGTAATAATATTATAACAAGATTTCAATTTTTAATTCTAGAAAAATCTTATCTCCAAAGAAAAAAGAACTATTTGCTAAAGACAGATGCTTACATGTATAGGAAGAGGAAATCTGTTAATGAGGCTCACAACTTTCCTTTATGGGGGTGTTAATACCCTTCAAGGATTGAACTCCTCAGGTTTTGAATTTACAGAGTTGTCCTTCTCCTAGACCAAATTCTTCAGGTGGTTGGAATTTCGAACTAAACCCTTTATTTCCAGACTGTTCAATTCCGGCCATATTATCAGTTATCTCCTGCTAATTTTCCCTCTGAAAGTCTGTCCTGCTACCTTCTTTGGGTCTGTCACCCATAACTGTGGTGGAGACATCTGAAGAACTTCTGGTATTATAAACCTAATGTTTTCAGCATCATTTTTACCAGTGCTCATATTGCAATTTTTGCTGTTATCATTGCATGTCTTTGCCAAGTTCATATTGCAAATCATTGCTTTTCTCTGGCATCCTTATTACTGGTTCCCATATTGTATTTATTTCTGGAATTCAAACTTTTGTGGCAGCATATGTGCTCAAGTTTACGAATTTTCCAATGGTGTTCCCTATGATCTCAATGATCCCACAGGGGCGGTGATCTCTCTCCATATGTGGTCAGCCACGCCCATTTTTCTACTTCCCCTCGCGTTACATTTCTGGTGTTCTTATATATATAATAACAAGGATCACTTAATTCCCAAGGCGTATATTATCGCAGCGTTACATTACCTCCTCTGGTCTCCCTAAGATTAAATTTTCCACTTTTTAATTTTTGTAATATAATTGACCCATTGTTTTTTCATATGTCCGAAACTCCGTAATCAAAGATGCTCCCCATTCTATCAACCAGATGGTGAATAAAGGTACCCACGGAGAATCTCAATCATTCACCTCTGCTCTTCCCTAGATATTCCAATAGATAATCTGATGGAGATGTTGACTTTCTGTACACAAACAACACACTTGTCTCACATATGTCGACAGGATGAGGGCTTAAATATTTATCAACAAGAATATATACATGGAATTTTGAATGGCATCTAGAAAAATCTTATTCTCCAATGACACTTTCATACTCTGGCCAAAAGAAGTCCAGGTTCTTCTGGACCATATCAATAAGACCTTCTACAGTTCACAATGGAGAAAGACAACTCATTTCTAACAGACATTCCTGATGCTTACCGTATACCAACAACATTCACCGGACAGCCTCAATTTCAACTCCCACCATCCATACAGAAAGAAAGGGATCGTCCGATGGGCAAAAGTCATCTCCAGAGACGTTAATAAGGAATTGGTCAGTATAAGCTCAACGAACAACTACCCTGGGTACATGGCACAGCCCCAAAAACTTAGGCGGGTACAAGAGGAGGAGGAGGAGGAGGACAACAACACTCAGAAAACAGTTGCCTGCCTTATGTGAAGGGTTATCAGAGAAAATACAAAAGATCTATATAACATCAACAACCTTCAAAAGGACAACACTTACGCAGGTATCTCTCACGAACCCCCCATCTTAAAGACTGTGTATCTTTGGATAACAAAAGGTATTGAACACCAAAAGCTGTAACAGGGGAATTCACCCTGGAGAGAGAAGGGAGATCACCTATCTGACAGGGAACACCATTGGAATTAAAAATCAGCAGCTAGGCCACAAAATCTCCTGAGCCGACCAAGCATTTACAATATGGGAACCAGTAATAAGGAGTGCCAGAGAAAAGCAATGATAAGAACTCTGGCAAAGACAATTTTGTTTATGAGCACTGGTAAAAATGATGCTGAAAACATTTTTATAATTGCATACCCAGATGTCCTCAAGGACACATGGCTCAGCTGGATAAAGACAGACCCAAAGAAGGTGAGTTCAATTCCTGGTTAAGGAAAATTTAACTGATAACTGACATCCATCGAGATTAAACAATATCTTTAATTTAGTTAAATTCCAACCACCTTAAGAAGGCATTGCAGTTTTTGACAAATATGGCCAAAGATGAGGACAATTCCCATATAAGTACATAATACCTCATCTCATAGACTTATTTTTGCTAATTAAAAATGATCTTTTCCATAAAATTAACAATTTGTTTAGAGGGTAAAAAATTTATTTGCCTTTGAAAAATTTTCACAATTAAACCCTCTTTAATAAAAAAATATGCAAAATTTTTTTTTGTAAAATATAAGAATTATTTTTTAATAAAAAGGATAATATTAAAATTGTATGAGAAAAATAATTAAACCCTCATAATTGTGCAAAAATTTATATAGAAATTATTTAAAATATTAAAAGATATTTAAAAAACATTGAAAAAGATAATATGAAAAACTTGAAAAAAAATGAAAACAGATAATATTGAATTTTATGAAAAATTAAGTAATGTTTTCCTCATTTTAAACCATTAGCGATTTTCAGTAAGGAAGTTCATACATGTAAACATCTTTTGCTTTTGAAACAAGGAATATTCATAATAATTTTTTCTCTGCAAGAGAAATATACTTTTTAAAATTTTCAAATGAGTAAATTAGAAATAAATTATATTCAGCAATATGTGTTAATCACACTGCCATCAGTAATGATATATAGAAGAATCTTTTTTTCCAAAGAATTAAAAAAAAAATCAACTTTTATCCCATTTCTAAGGCAGATGCTGACACATATGTTTTTCAATAGTCAAAATGGCCGAGGCACTTTTAACGAAAAATTACCTTGAATCTTTTTAGTAGTGCTGCCTGTATTATGAGCTATATCTCATGACCCACTGGTCAGGTAAGGTTACTCATGTGTGTAGCCTTGACTCTCAGAGGATGAAATTTCTAACCATTTCCAGCTGAATGGGGGTTACTTTTTTAGAGGTCTAGGAATTTTAGATGCTATCAAATGCAGTGATAATGTTTCTTGCTTTTGGAGAGAGACAGGAAAAATATTTTTCTTTATGGCTAAAGGTGAAAAGTGTTTTAGTAAATATATGCTGGGTGTGATGGGTAAATTGTCGCTATTTTATATTTTTAATTTCACGCATTCACATTGTTTATTTTTGATTTTGTCAACTGCAGAGTATAGTAGGATCAGTTGGGCACCATCTGTGAGTAAAAGAGCACCATGATGAAATTCACTTTGCCAGAAATTTGAAAATGGAATGCTGTACTGCTTGGATTCGCAATGGAAGCTTCAATGATATTGATGTTTGATTATTTGATCAAACTTTGAGAAGTGAGTTGGGCCAAGATCTTTTCAGCCCCCTCTTGTACAGATATGCATATACACACATGCACACAAATACGCACACATGCATACATGACTACACATAAAGTAGTGTTTCATATATCAGTAGCCTGATACATAGTTATTATCTAAATTTTGTTTTGAAATGTTCTCTGGATATTGCATTCAATCTATGCAATTAATATTCAACATTGACTTATGTGCATTGACAAAGAAGGAGCATATATTGAAAAATATTCGCTGTACAAAATAAATGCTTTTTTTCATCATTTGGCTATGGAGGTGTTGATATGCCCATGTTCGTGTGTGTGCGTGTGTGTGTGTGTGTGTGTGTGTGGCTAGAATGTTCACTTTCCGACCATAAGTCCCATGTTCAAAACCCACCATGGTTGATTTGTCAGGAAGGTGGCTTTTTGATAATATCGATCTGGAGAGGCGATCACAGCATGCAACACCTTTGAAAAGAATGTATGTGTATAGACCCTGCTACAGATTAACCCAAGCCTTGAAAACCCTGCTACAGATTGACTCGAGGCTTGTGAGTGAAATTGGATAGCAGGAACTGTTTGAAAGCTGTCAATGGTTGTGCTAGCAAGAAGTCACAAGTCATCGTGCCTGAGGGTTTGTGAGCACTAGCAGTGTTCAATGTGCTGTTCATGCCAGATAATGCACTCTCTTACAGAAACTATGGCTAAGGTCTGCCCAGCGTAGCTGCAGTATAAAGCACAGGTAGGCTCTGTGAGTATTGAACAAACGCAATGCATGCGTCTGTGACAGGGATTGGTTAGCCACCCTAGTATACAGGTGTGCTCAGAAAATGAGAGTAGCAAGACATTTTTTACACACACACACACGCAGTGCACCAGGTATTTGAGAACTTATTTTTAGCAAGCCATAAATGGAAAACAATTTAACCTAATGTTCCATAGCATGTACCAAATTGTAACATTTTCATTTCTCTTTCAGACTTCAGACATATCAAGTGCATTAACACAGCAGCTTCCAATCTGACACAGGAAATGAAAGGGCACACCATACTCATGGTACTAGTTGCCACCCACAGCAACTTGGAGATAGCAAGTTTCTTGAAAGTGACCCCAGTCAGCAGGAGGAATGAAAAGTACCACTGTGTGGACCTTGCAGAGGTACTTGTAGTGATACACATCAAGTTTATATCATCTTTGATGGTCCATGATGGTCATGAGCTATGAGGCCCATGTCATGCTGTCCCACTTCTTCCTGCAGGGTCTCAGGGTCAATGCCACTGCTTACATCCAGGTGCTAGACATGGTGGTCAAGCCGAGGATCAAGGAGGTGGCTGTACAACAGAACCGCTCACTCCCACATGACCTGGAGTGACTAGCTGGGAATTATTAAAATTATGACACTCTGAAATAAAGCCTAGTTCTCTTGATTACAATCCCCTGGAATACTATATATGGGGTATCATCAAGAGAAGGATCAAATGGTGGCCCCTGTGATACCAAGGACTTGTTGAAAACATCCATCATGAACATGATGGCCAATATGAACAAGAACTACTTGATTGATCTGAGCATGCATGCAGTTGCTTCCACAGTTGCATCAAAGCCATCCTTGAGGCTGAGGATGGTTTTTACTGAAGAATCCTTTTGAAGTTGGATATGTGTACAAACTTTTTTTTTTTTTTAAAATATACACCTTTTTTTTCTATTAAATATTATTTTTTTTTTTCATATTAAAATTTGTTCTCAATTACCTGGTGCACCCTGTAATATTTAATAAAGTGTGAATTTAAAAGTGACTTTGTTGGTTACCCATTATTGACATTTTATTCTGGTAAATTTATCAGCATTCTCACTAGAAGTCATCTTGGTATTTACTTGGTATTAACTTGGTAATCAAAACAGAAAAGTCCTTATTTACATTATATACATCCAGACTAATATCTTCATCTTTGTTGTTGTTATCACAACATTTCCACCATTATGTCCTCCATTCTTCTTCAACTGTCTGCCAATCCAGATAACCGCCAAAAAAAATCCTTATTTACATTATATACATTCAGACTAATATCCTCATTTTTGTTGTTAACATCACATTGTTTCGACCATTGTGCCCTACAGCCTTCTTCAAGTGTCTCTCAACCCAGATTACCTTCAGGAAATTTCAAAACTGAACAGGGTAGATTATTTTCCTTCCACTGTTCATGTCTTTTTCTTTTTAGATCTGCTCAGTTATTGCTTTCCCTATTTCCACCAAGTCTAAGTCTGCACTTTCCAACCCAGGGATTGAACTCACAATTCTTATGTCACCAAATGCACAACCCAAAGCTTCAATCCATTTGGGTTTGTTGGTCTGAAATTCTCTTAAAGTTATCTGGATTGACAAACACTTGAAAAAGCCCAGCAATTGCTTGAAATTGGTATAGACATTTTGTGAGAGTGATATTAAAGCTTAAAAGAGGACAATCATCAATTGAGGATTACAAAGCTTTACAACACATTGTATCAATAGCTGAAATGTTATGATAATAACAACAAAGATGAGGACAATAGTTTGAATATAAATAAAGTAAATAATGATAACTCCTTTTCCAGAAATTCAGACTGAACTCAATGCCATTGGTAGAAATGGTAATTGAAAAGACAGATTGTCTAGGTACTTACTCACCTAATCTTCTATCACTGTGGCATACCAGTGATAAGACCACAATTAAGATAACAAATTATGCTACAGAGTATTAGGAGAGTTGTGTTATGTCTTCTGCATTAACCCCTTTGCTGCCAAAGGTGAGAATTTATTTTAAGACAAATGGCAGCACCTTCTTGTACAAATAAAGGAAATTAATATATTTACTTTGGTGATAAGACAACGTTGCATCTAATGCATAAATGCATGTTTCAAGATATTTCAGGCTTGTTTAAATTATTAAAATATTCTATTTTAACATATGTACAAGTATATGATTAGGAAAACTCCATGCGCAACACACTATCGAGGTTTCAACCTTACAGTCTTGTCAGGGCAGTGACATGTGGATGGTTAATCTGTAACACTATTCATGCCTGCTTAAATGCCTGGTAGTGCATTGTGCATGGATTTTCCTAATCTTATATTTTATTACCAGTTCTACAAATTCAGTTTTTCTGAATTGTGTATTGAGCACTTTTAAAAAAAATATCCAAGCATTGGCCTGACTCTAGTCTTGCCTGTTATTTTTCTTTTTTTTTTAATTATATATAGAAGTAGATAGGTTTACTTATCATCCAGTTCACACTCCTCCCTGGTCATTTGAACAGGAGTAAAGGTTTATCCCTTGTTTTTGGTTTAGGATTCAGTTTCCATTTCCTTCTAAAGTTTGCTTCAGTTCTATACACCTATTGCTTGTTTTTTCCTATACTGATATAACTCCACACAGTAACCCTCTACCTTGAGTGACTCTTTGGGTGAACATTAGTAATATGATGTCATTATGTCTTATGCGTAAATGTGTGTTTCAAAATATTTCAGGCTTGTTGAAATTATTAAAATACTCTCTCTCTCTCTCTCTCTCTCTCTCTCTCTCTATATATATATATATATATATATATATATGTGTGTGTGTGTGAAAAATATATAGAAAATAGGAAAGAACTCGTTAGGTAAATAATCCAAAGTTCTTTAGTATTTTTGTTATTATTTTTTAAAAATAGTGCTCGATACAAAAGTAGAGCATAAATATAATTATTTATTTAAAAATATGATTCATATTTCTAAATAAATAATTATATATATATATATATATATATATAAAGTAAAAGTTTGTCAATTAGCTGATTGATGTCACCTTCAGCATCTTGGCACCAAAGTTTCATAGGCAGACCTGTCCATCCACTTTTTAGGGTGTACAACTGCTGGAGAAATGTTGTGGTAACAACAGTAAAGATGCGGACAATAGTTTGAGTGTAAATAATAAATCCTCATCCCCAATATTCAAACAGAAGGCGATCAGGTGTTAAAAACAAGGCAGATGAGAATAATAGTCTGAGTGTAAATAATGATAATCCTTCATGTCAGACATTCAAACAGAAAAATACTCGAGTGAAATCGCAGATAAATTTGGGATGCAGAATACTATATTTTTACCTTCCAATATGTGTGTGTGTGTGTTTGTGTGTGTGTGTATAGGGTTAGGTAAATGAGATAACTAGGTATTAGAGACTGTATATGTGCATACGCTGAGAAGCAAATAAATAATTACCAAATTTAGCCAAGAGGTATAGACATAATAGTGTTCAATGTGATTAAACAGTTAAGAAATATATATTAATAAACACTCATGTACCTACGTTTGGCGTGTGACTCAAATTTCATTGGTTACCCAATTCATTGAGCACAAGATATTGCGTATTGTTTATTTTAAAAAATATACAGATGTTCATATATGTGAAATGTGTGTGTGTGCAATTTTTTATATATATTATTTATATGTATATATATATATATATATATATATATATATATATATATATATATATATATATATATATATATAAAGTTTTAAGATACAACAGATTTTTATATATAGTGCTCAATATTAAAAATATTAAAAATAGTGTTACTAATATTATATGAATTAATATTTGATATTGATATTTAAGAAAGCAATCAGGTGAAAATAACAACAAGAAAGATGAGGATAATAGTCTGAATGTAAATAATGTAAATAATGATAATTCCTCATCTCAGATGTCCAGACAGAAAAATTCTTGAGTAAAATAGAGGATAGATTTTTGATATATAATTTGCCAGAACACATTTAAGGAAGATAAATCAACCAGTTTTAATTTAATTAATCACTTCCACTCCAACAAGGTTTTGGTAACAGCTTGTAGGGTACAAATAGTTTATTCTTCTCTTGTTTAGAATAAAAGCAAAGAGTAAAAAATGTTTATACAAAGAGGTGTGTGGGTACAAGTCATTGCACCCCTTATCCCTACTGCAAAAGAAACCTTTCATGCTATAATTCAGTGGTTCTTTTTTTAAAGTAATACCTTTTTAGGGGGTGGGGGATTGTTGTATTATATACAAAAACATTTTTTTAGGAAGTGGGAAGATTGTGTATTATATCAAGAAAAACGCTGTAAAATAAAAACAAATCAATAAAATACTTGTTAAGAGATTCTTTATATATAAGCCAAATGTTTTCTTAAGAAAACATGTTGTACAATAAAACTGATCAAATTTCTAATAAATAGATTTATATCCTTTAAAAACTTGAAAAGTTAATATGGACTTTGTAGAGCATAAAGTTGTTCATGTCAAAATCAATTTTGAATTATTCATGTTAGTTTTAAAAGCTACAATTATTTGACCAAATTTTACTCATTCCCAATATTCCTTTATCAATATATAGAGAATATGATATTTTCTGACAAATGATGTCTACTAATATAATAAACAAACCCTTTATTTATTAATATTTTAGAAAAATTTGTGACAAAGTGGAAAAAAAACATTTTGTGTGACATATTTCACTCTTTAGGACTTCATCAGACTAAAGTGATCTTTATGTTGAGGTGATTACACATGCATATAAAAGGGGAACACTGAAATCTTAAATTTGAATTTTAAAATATTTTCTGTTTTTAAATATGTGTTCTGGTTATAATGTCTGATTCAGTTTGTTTTTGTCTATGTTTTTACCACTTTTATTCTTAAATATCACAATAAACAATTGTTTAGAATAAAGGTCTGTTAAAAAATATGAAAATACTTTTGATACATCCTAACATATAACAATAATACAATATATTGAAATCGTAGATAGTTTTAAGATATGTACATGAAATAAATTTGAGAATAAAGGTCTGTTAAAAATATGAAAATACTTTTGATACACCCTAATATATAACAATAATATAATATATTGAAATCATAGATAGTTTTAAGATATGTTCATGAAATAAATTTGAGAATAAAGGTCTGTTAAAAATATGAAAATACTTTTGATACATGCTAATATTATTGCTTAGTTCACATGCCCTGCTAAAAAGTGATGGAAATATTTAAATAATTTTGCAATTCTATACTTTCTATATAAGTAATTTCATTTTTTTACTTTTATAATTAACAGTATTGTCACCTGTCACAAGGAAATTTTTGTTGTAAAAGTAAAGAAAGCTAACAAAAAGCAAAAGAAATAAAAATCAATATATTAGCAGTCTGATCTCACCTACTTTTTAATTTAATATTTGACTGACATGTTACTAACATGAAGCACGTTCACTTATTGTGTCCTATAGAATTATCTAAACTGTCAACTGTATACAACTGCTTTCTCAGATTGGTGGTTAAAAATATCTTCAAGTGAGTGAAGCGTGTCGGCCTCAGCAAGGGCAATCGTTACTCAAACCTTGTGAACTGGCACTACAGAATCACAAATAACTGAACTAGATAATAGAAACTACATCACTTGAGGACTACCAACAGTGGCAAACATTAAAATGGATAGCACATGTAACTCAAAGAGAGAATGATAACATTAAAAGTGTTGACATGCAGGGCTACCCCACTCCACAAAAAAAAAAATCAAAAAAAAATCAAAGAAGCCCCACATCAACACTGGAAAGAGCAATAACAACTACTGGATTTGAGAAATTTATTTTCCTGGAAAAGTGTTTTCAGAGAAAGATCTTATAAATTTCAGTTGACAGTAGCAGTAACTGCTTATGTCAATGAATGCTGAATGTTTCCTTATAAGGAAATGGCTAATATTACAATTTCCAGTAGAGATGGTGAGAACAGATACTACGCTTTGATTCATGTATAATGGCAAGGGAGTGTAAAAAGCGTTAACTTCAGTAGTCCTTGCCACTCGGTCAATGAATGCCAAATGTTTCCTTATAAGGAAATGGTTAATATTACTATTTCCATTAGTGATGAAGAGAACAGATACTACACTTTGATTCCAGCCTGAGGGCCAGGGAGCAAAGGAAAGTGTAACTCATGTCACATTGGCAATTCAGCTAATGAATGCTGATTGTTTCCTTATAAGGAAATGGCTAATATTACTATTACCATTACTGTTACTATAACAATGGCATATACCATTTCTGAGGGGAGATCAGGCTGCAGGACTTCTTATTGTCATTCCTTATTTTTATATTATAATTACTGATATGAATAATTACTTGATATCTTTGGCTTACAGCCATATCATGTTGGAACACTGGTTCAGTCACCAAAGTTAAACAATATCAAGCCTGGTCAGTATTTAGATGGGTGACCACTTGGAAATTCCAGGTGCTGTAAGCTTAGATGTGGTATGCGGTTGGTGTAATGGATAGCAGTTTGGAATGAGAAATTGGAGAGCTGAGTTCAAATTCCAGTCAAGTTCATTGCATTCACTTATGCACAAATACCCTAGTGCTATCATGAATTGAAATGAAGCATGATCACCGGAGCAAGTCACATAACGTTCCTACCAACATGCATTGAGCCACTGTGGTAGACTAATGACCCATTCCTTCACATTAATCTAAGAAAGACCTACATCCAACAAAGGACCTTCATGACCTTTAGTTCTTAATATATTTTGTTTAAATGCACATTAATTTATTCATATATATTAATTAATATATTATTTAATATGGCATGACTGAATATCTTCCTCAATAAAACCTGTTTGAGTAGAAATTAACCTTAACAAAAGGTAAAAAAGAGCTTACATGACCAAATAAAAATTCCATTTAGTGTACTGAAATTACTTTGTTACACCTGAACGTAGATTTATGCTATGTAAATGAATTTTATTGTGAGTACTTTTTAATCAACTAATCTTTATGTAACTGATTGAAACTTACATGTATATACTGACCTGACTCCTCCCTTAATTACTTTTTATAAATTTATTGACATATAATTCCCTATTCACCACTCCCACTCCACCCTACTCACAAATATATATATATATATATATATATATATATATATATATATATATATATATATATATATATATATATATATATATATATATATATATATATATATATATATATGTATGTTGTGTATGTGTGTGTGAAGAAATATAGTTTTAAGGTGTGCTATATTTATGGGATAAAGTGCTCAATATCAGAGATAGAGCATATGTAAACAATTGCTGACGATTGGATCTAGCATGAAACAGCCTGTTGTCTCTGAGTGTTCACACACGCATACCCATATATATATATATATATATATATACATATATATTGAAAGAAATGAAACAGTGGTTAGTAATTAATTTATATATCTTTATGATTTTGTCGATGGGTAGAGGAACCTTATCCTTGGATTTATTGAGGTGGTTTCTTAATATATTAAGGCATTTTATGATGGTTATATTGGTGTATAGTGATTTGATGTCTATATAACCTTCATAATGAAATCATGAAAATACACACACACACACACACACACACACACACACACACATATTAGGTATCTCCACAGAAAACGGGATACTTAAGATTGAAAATGGATTATTAAAAATATAAAATCTTTCTTGAAGCTTTTATTTTAGTTTTAATTTCAAGGTAATAGATTAAATTTAATATTTCCAATAAATTTCAAAAACTAATTTAAATTGACTGGAAGGACTTTTTGGGGTTTCTTTTGCTAAAATAGCTGATTAGTGTCCCTTTGTTTTGTTGTCTTTTATCACAATGCAATTCTCTTTATTAAAAAAGTCTTCCAGTAATAAAATAAATTTTTCTGAAGATTTATTTGAGCAATATTAGCTAATTTAAAGTATAATCAATCTGATTTGAAACAAATATTATTTACTTTAAGTTTAAAATATTGAAGAAATGCATTTTTTTAACACATCAGTAGCTGTTTATTTCAGCTGTTGACATGTTTGACAACATTTTAATGATTATCTAATGTTGTTCTATGGAGGCATTATCTGTAAAAAAATAATAAATGTGAGAATCTTTTATATATAATTTTTAATTACTTACTAATCTTAGAAATTTAAGAAAATATTCTCTATAATCTAACGTTTTATTGAATTTTAGATACTTTCTGGTTTTAAATTTATCATAGTTATCATTCATATTTTCTGATAGTGTTGTGTATGATCATCTGTATCTACAAAAATGGGCATGTTCATACAGATTCAAAAACTTCAAAATTCTTTTAAGAACATTAGTCTTTGATGAGTTGTACTCTGCTTTTCCATTTATGATTTAGTAAATATAGTTTTGACTTAATAATAATACCATCTAAATAATGGTTGAAATTAATCCAAAATTTAAAAGTTTTAAAATTTAATAAATTATTCTAATTCAAATTTTAGAATAAAATGAAAACAATTTGTGTAAAAACTCATTATTCATTGAAAAAAAAAAATTCTTTCTTAAGAATTTTTCTCATGGTGTCCTTAATATATTTTATTCATAAAAGCAATTAAAAGCTTTTCTGTTTAAATAATGTCATAGTTTTATTGCATTCTTTTATTTTGTGATTTAGAGCAGATTTTTGGTAAATAGTGTTTCTATTTGATAAAAACAAATTGATGATTTAAATCCTCCAAGGTTTCCCTGCTTTTAATTAATATAATTATGAAGAGGGTGCAATTTTAATTTTTCAAAATTTCATGAAATTGTAAGCAAAATATAGATGTAAAAAAACATTTTTACCAAAATTTTCTTAAAAAAAAAAACACTTTCAAAAAAAATTTCATTCATTTGTCCTGTAAATGTAATTAAAATCTGACAATTATTTGATGTTTGCAAGAATTTCTAAAACAATGTGTTTTTTATTGCAAAAAAGACACTAAATTTCCTATACTAATCTTTGGTTCATATGCTGATGTGAGAAAAACAAGATTTTTAACCAACATTTTGAACATGCTAGAAAGAATTTAAAAATTTTAAAATAATCAAAAAATAGTTTGGTCTTTCCCCTTAATAATAACGTAAAGATTTTGATGA
>CAHIKZ030000283.1:632500-637500 GCA_903632075.3 Acanthosepion pharaonis | reverse complement strand
TTTTGTGTGTTTAAATGAGTTCTGATGGAGCTGTGATTGGATAGATGTAATGTAAGTCATATGTATAAACATGTAGTAGTGTAACCGATGTAATTATTTATGAATTTGGTTCGATCATCAACACGGTTGCTTAAGGTGCATTTGAACTTGTAAATAATGTTCATTCTTTGTAGTTTTGATTTTGCAGGAGTGTTGTTATTTTTCATTATAAGGTTAGCTGTTTTAAATTTTTTGTAATAGATAATTTCATTTTTTTGTTCAGGTTGACTAGCATAGTGTATTTCTTTCTGATATTTCTAAGTGAAGATTGATTTTGCTTATACTTGACATGTTTTTGGCTTTTGTAGAAGATGTTAATGTTATTGTTCTTGTCTGTGTGTTCAGTATCGTTATTAGTTACTTTGGATAAGAAATAGTCTAATTTGTTGGTTGATGAGGTAGTTAACTAGTGTCTGTTTTACCATTATCTTTCCCACACATCACTTTAAACTGTGCTTCTTATGACTCATACAACCTCCTTCAGTAACACTCTGCCTTAAGGGACTATTGGGCCTTATATAGGGTGAACATTAGTAAAAAGAAAAAAAAGAAAAAAATGTTGTTTTGATGGCTTATAAGGCGCACTTGTTTTTACTAAAAATTTCTTTTAAAATTCCCCTGCATCTTATATGCCATATGTAGTTTAAAATTTGCGATAGTTGGCCAAAATTAGATGATGATTAGATAAATTAGATTTAACAACGATAATAGTAGTATTGAAAATGAGTATCAGAGTTTTGATAATGAAGATGATGAATTTTATGGATTTGAAGATGAATCAAATTTTAATGGTAACTGTACTGTTTTGCACAATTGTAATAATTGCTTGATTTTTATTTTATTTTCTTACCTTTGGATATAATAAAGTTTTTATAGGCTTTTGTTCTTTTTTTTCCCTATTATTTTTGTTTAATTGTAATCATGGCTTGTTTAACCAAAATAATACCTCATAAATATAGCCTAGGCTGCACCATTTACTAATAATTTTACTAATTACTAATTTTTTCTTGATTTGCCCTGCTATCTTATATACCTGTACATTTTATATGCCATCAAATGCAATATATACTGTTTCTGGAGACGTAGTTAATTTATAAGCGTTGTTAAATGTTTATTTAAATTTTCTTATTCACTGACATGTTTATAAATTTGTGAATTGATTTCACATTGATTTCTTCATAAGATGGGAAATAAATATTTCACTATTTTGATAAATTTTTAAATAAAAAATCTTTTTCATATTTATTTCTTTATAAAATGTTACATATTTTATTATAGTTGGTAGACATATTTTTATAATTTTACAAATTTTATATACTTGAATAAAAAAATTTATTTTCATATTTATTCCTTTATAAAATAGTAAATGATAAATATTGCATTGTAATTAATACACATATTTTTATGATCTTGTAAACATAAAATTAATCTTGTAAATAAACAATCTAACAACTAAATAATTTGTAACATTTTTGTTATTTAAAATTCTAAACACCTTTTTAAAAACAATGAACATTGTCAAAAAGGTATACATTAATAGTTGTGTCAGATTAGTGTCAAAGGGGGCATACATTAATCAGAGTGTCAAATAATTTCCATAGGGGTATACAATAGTTGGAGTGCCAAATAATTGCCAACTAGCTTGAAAGCCACCCTATCAGGTGGCATTTCAGCCAGCTACTGCAGAGGGCCCTTTGATTGGGCCATTATCACAATTGGTAGGGAAGGGTAGATGAGACAGGTAACAATAAACTACAGAAGAACTCTAAATTAGTCACTGCATTTAAGTATCGCATTAATATTTAAGCTTACCTTTTAAAAGTTCAACAATGATTCTTAATTTAAATACAGTTTGATGAACGTAGGTCTTTACTTTCTGTACAAACAATTATTTTTTATTTCATGGGTGACTTTCATTGGATTTTGCAATTAATTTTGATTATTCCCAAATTTATTTCCAAGTTAAAAAAAAAAAATTTTCTCACAAAAAATCACGTAAAAAATTGGCAAAAACAATTGCAGTAATGAAAATGGTATGATATGTTGGGCTATGGCCTCTAGGAGTAAAGTTGAAAAAGTGTGACACTCTGATACTTGCATTTATTATAAGAAGGAATATACATTAACCAAAGTGTCAAATAATTATCAAATGGATATACATTAATAGGATTGTCAAATAATTGCTGGATCAATTATAACTGAGTAGTGAGTTCAATCCTCACTGGGTGCCCCATTCTTTTGACCATATGCCACATCTAAGCTATGCTTAGAAAATCACCATAGGCCATGAGATAATATTAGTTTTGATCTGGTGGCTGAAGTAGTTGGATATTTCACTTTAGTATGTGTCAGTTGGGTTTTTTGAATGTTTATTTCCAAGGCTGGTAGCTTGTTTTTGTTTTGCATAATGATAAATGGAAGAAAAGACATGAGTGACATGGGTGTGGGGAGACTGAGAAAGGAAAAGTATTATAGCGCTTGATAACTGGGTCAGAATGTTGGTCCCACCCCATCAAAGCACGCAAAAGAAAAAAATTGAGGAACTGAGATATGATACTTGAAGGAAACAGTAATTCAGCCAACCTATTTTTTTATACCATTTAAAAAGGTATATCAATAAGTCTGTAACTTGACACAATTATTAGCAGAATTTTGTTACAAAATTTCCACTGTATAGTGTTTCATGAATATGATTAATGGAAAAGTATTGGATTAAGTGCATTGACACAAGATTTATGTTGAGAAATAAATATTTACTGTGTAAAGTAATTTTTTTTTATCACACTTATTGATATACGTATACATGTGTGTGTGTGTGTGTGATTCAAGAATCAACTCAAAAAAATTGCTGCTGAGGAAAGAAATTGATTCAGTCAATTCTAAGACGGAAACTATAGAATGAACCAGTTGGAGAAGAGCAGTGTATGAAAAAACAGCATCCTTCAGAAACACCAGAAGACAAATAGAAGAGATAAAGAGAGCCCAAAGAAAAAACAAATCTCTCCATCTCCTGAACTCTCCTACCCTACCATGTGGTGGCTGTGGATGTTTCTTCAGATCCAACATAGGACTCATTTCAAACAGAATGAAATGTCGATGAGCACCCCAATACATGGCAATGAGTCCTACCAATGACAACAACAATGTGTGTGTGTATGTAAAATTTCAGATATAACTAAAAAATATATCTGTAAAGGAACAATATGAATAAAGACAAAAGGAAAACTTATCTTAGCCAACATGTTTTGTCCTCTGCTGGACTTTATCAAGGCAAATGTAAGGATTTTATTTTGCAACAAGTATTTATAAACAAAAGTAAAAATTGTGAAAACCTAAGAACATTTTTACTTTTGTTTATAAATACTTGTTACAAAATAAATCCTTACATTTGCCTTGATAAAAAAAATCTTAAGATAATAATATTATATAGTAAAATAAGATAATAAATCCATGCATTTGCCTTGAGAGAACAAAACACGTCAGCTAAGATAAGTTTTCCTTTTGTCTTTTATATATATATATATATATATATATATATATATATATATATATATATATATATATATATATATATTAATACAAAACCATATGAATTCAAAATCTTATTCCCTTCACATTGCCAATGGGAAATATCTTTAAAATGAATGTTCAATTTTTTTGTTTGTTTATTCTATAAAACTATTTTCTCCTCCTTTCATGGTAAATGTGGAACAGTAGTGAACAAATACTCTCTCTCTCTTTCTCTATCTATCTCTCTGCTGACTGTAGTACATTAGTGTGTAACTAGTTGGACTAAATATAAGGGAAAAAACAAAATAAAGATTTCTACTGTTTTTTTTTTTTTTTTTTTTTTTTTTCAAATCCTGAGTCGTGTCAAGGAGGACTTGTTGATTGTTTTCCATTCTCTGTGTGTATATGGGTGGATATGGGTGGGGTGTACAAAAAAATGAAGAAAAAAAAAAACGCAATATTTAAGCCATTCTCTAATTGTGTTTAACCTGTCGTATGTTAGGTAAATCTATGATAAAGTGGGGGGAAAAGTTTTTGTGATGTGTTTAGTCCTTTAGGACTTCATTGGACTAAAGTGATGTTTACATTGATATGACTACACATGCATCCGAAGGTGAGGGAACACTGAAATTTGAAACTTTTCACTTTAAATTTTTTTTTAAAATTTTTTTTTTTCACTATATAGGCTAACCAATTTCATTTAGTTTCTTTTTTTGCTTTTTGCTTTTATCACTTATGTTATTAAATATCTCATTATTAAAAATCTAACAAAAAAAAGTGAAATGTTCTAATAACCTTGACGTAAATTTACTGTGGATGATCTAGCAATTAAAGCACTTTCTATACATTTTCATCTTAGTAAATTGCTCTTTTAACTGAAGTAGCATATTTTAAATTGAAGTTATGGACAGTTCCCATTGCTGTCTCTCAGTGCCTTTTCTAGAAATATTTCCATGGTAATTGTTTGGATGAGTTTTTTGCTATGGTACCTAGACTCTATGAATTTAAGCACAGTACCAGACTGGCAACAAGGTCTCATAAATTTATAGTTGAATTTGCTAGATGCAACCGTAAATTCTATGTTAAGAGTTTCTTTTCTCACACTTCTCACTTGTGAAACTCTCTTCCAGCTCCAAGCTTTCCAGTCAACTTAAATCTTTAAAATTTAAATGCGATATCAATCTACTGTCTTCCTGATTGCTTTTCTATTGTTCTTGTGACTTAGTAATGTTTCTGTTTTCTAATTCTTCCACACCCTGTAATCCCTTGTGTCTTAGTGGCTTTACTGCCTTACTTGGGGTGAATTTGATTAAAAAAAAAATAGATCCATTACAGCGAGTAAATAATGCATCTACTGTGTTGTTCTATAAAAATCCCCTTTTGTGTTCATATAATCATTTATTTAAATTCCTTGAAGTTTCTCCTATGTATTCTTGTGGCAATTATTACAG
>CAHIKZ030000283.1:580000-627500 GCA_903632075.3 Acanthosepion pharaonis | reverse complement strand
TTATTTTTTAATATTCAGAATGCTTTAAAAATTCCATTTACAAGACAATTATTTATAATAAAATTTTATTCAATCGGGAGACTCATAACGATTGAAAACAATGTTTTTGTTTGAGTTTGGGTTTGACCAATTCGTAAAAAAAAAAAAAAAAAACTAATTAAGACATGTGTGTCCATCAACCTTAAACAATAATCTAACGATCTCTACTGATTGTACGAATACAAACATCGGATAAATTCTTTATCTTTAGGGAAAGATAATGAAATCTAAACATACACAAGTCCTAAGTAAAAATAATAACCGGAAACTACTTTAAATATACATGGTATCCAATTTTTTTACTGTATTCAATAAGTAAAAATCATAAATTGTAAAAGATTATTATTACAGAAAGGCTACTAAATGAATAAGATTTGTTAGATCATAATTAATAAACCCAAATAATGTTAATATTTTTTGTTATTAGAAACAACGAGTGGAAAATATATTCAAATCAAATTCTAATTATGAATCACCACAAGCAAAATATGCAATTTTTTTACTGTATTCAATAAGTAAAAATCATAAATTGTAAAACTAAAAGATTACAGAAAGGCTACCTACATTTTTCAACCGATTTCAATAAAACTTCACTTTTTTTTTTTTTTGGCATGTAGTGTTTCTTATTGTCTTGCACACTTTTTTCTTTATTTTTACATTCAGAATGCTTTAAAAATTCCATTTACAAGACAATTGTTTATAATAAAATTCTATTCAATTGGTAGAGACTTATAACGATTGAAAACAATGTTTGGGTTTGACAAATTCGTTAAAAAAAAAAAAAAACTAATTAAGACATGCGTGTCCGTCAACCTTAAACAATAATCTTTGTCAATTTTATTTTTCAGTCTTTATGATGGTGGATACTTGATCTATCTCTTACTGTTATATCCCTGGGCAACGCCGGGTTCTACTGCTAGTAGTTAATAAAGCATATATGGTAGTAGTGTTAATATACTAAGTGGACGTGATTAAACTGAAGGCTGCACAATTAAAGCAGTGTTTTTTTTTTATTAATCTTTTCCCTCAAAGCACTACGACACAAATGGTTACTGGGAGTGAAAGAGAACGAGGAAGGCTTTAATGAAGAGAAATGAGAAGAAAGGGCAATAAATGAACAGAATTCAGGAAGACAAGAGATGACAACTGACATTGCATTTAAATTTTTGAAGATTGTAGATAGCAGGGAAGCAAGAAAAGGAAGTTTCACAGGTGATAAAACAAACTATTAGAATAGAACATATGATTGTATCTAGCTATTTGAATAGTAAGACCTAGTTGCCAATCAAGTAGAACTCTTAAATTCATGCAGCCAAGGCAACAAGGCAAGGAGACCAATTCACATGAAAATACTTGTAGAAAACGCAGAGAGAAGCCACATCATATCAGTGGGAAAGTGACTGATGTCAAGATGTCAGGTCAGGATCAGTTACACTACAGTCCCTTCTTTGAATTTTGTCAAGAATCTTGCGATATATAGCAGGAGGACCAAACTAGATATGGCAGCAATATTCAATGCACAGACGAATGCTTGATTTATAAATGTGCAAGATGGATTCTGATAAGAAAGATTGTCTATCATGACACAGGGAACCAACTGTTTTATGTTGTAGTTTTGTTGAAGTTATATTTTGGAATACAGTTTGATTTCTTTAATAAATTGTAGAACATTATATGAATTAATGTCATAAAATAGTTCTTTCATGTTGGTTGGTTGATTTTGTTTAGTGGCATATCAATCACTATAGGTTATTTAATAGCAAAATTTAAAGAATTTGAACACAATCTTATGGCTTCAACTAAATATATTTTAAATGCAATTGTATGCCTTCAACTAGAGACAAAATTGTTGGTCATTTTGCTAGAAAATGTATTGTTGGTAATTTAACTATAAAAATGTATTTTTATACTTCCATAGTGTTTTGTTTTTGTTTTGGGATTGCTACCACCCAGGGTCAGGATGAACCTGGGGACAACAGCAATTAAGAAGTGAATCCATGCTGCTCAAAATCTCTCGATCAGTGTCCTTGCTGCCAGATGTAGTTTATCGTTATACCCAGGACTCCGACCTTGTAAACTTACTTGATAAGAAATTGGAAATCAAATAATCATATCAGATATTTTTTTTAAACCCCTGATTAACAAATATCAGATATTTACACATTTGATAAAGAATATTAAACATGAAGCAAGTAAAAAATATGGGAAATTAACTTCTAAAAACAGTCAGCATTTTCTTTTTTGTCTCTCTGTTAACAGCAGCGTTAGATTTTAACAATCTTTTTTTGTAGCATATTTAAATGTAAATTTGAGATTTTACAAGATGAAATAATTTTATTAAATATTTTTTACAACCCGGAATATTAATCTTTTCTAGTGTTTCATATCAGAACATTGTTTAAAAAAGTTTTAAATTAGACTTGTTAAAATTCAGAACAAAGATGTCATCAAATGATGGCATAAAATAACAGACAACATTAAAATGAATTTAGTTTTAAAAATATTTCAATGCAAAAATCAAAGCCTTTAGAAATTGTTGATACCACTTATTTCTAAAATAAACTCATTTATAATGCCTATCCATAATAAACAATGTTATAAAATATCAAATCAAAACATTTCTATAATACAATCTATGATAATGTTTTTCTATAATAAAAGACAATATTATAAAATATCAATTGAATAATTATAAATATAATTGACCTATTTTGTCAGTGTTTGATTTAATTCATGGCCACTGGTAATCTTTTTTTTTTCTGTTTTTTTTTTTATTTGAATTTGCTACCTGCTTTTACCAAAAAAAAAAAAAACCCAAAATAGTTTTCATGCTTGATAACCAGAGGACCCACCGAAAGTACTTGCATATTTAAGAAGACCTAATACAGTTTATAATTTTAAAAAACAAGGATCATAACAGTCATTGAGTGGCTAGCAGGTTAAAGCATTTTTAAAATTTAGCTAGCAAAGGGATTTCACCATTTTATATCATTAACTTTACTAATTTACTTTTTTGTATGAATGATTCATTGTAATATAAATTAAACTGCACCACATTTTTGATTTAAAAGAACTGATCCAATGTGCAAATTTTGGGGATAACAACTGAGACATTACTTGTTGAACTATTTAGTTCATGCCATATTGACTGATAAACTCTTATAACAAAAAAATTCATAAATGGCCATATTAGTAAAAAAACACACTCACTTAAATTTTCAAAAATTCAACCTTAGCGTTGCGATTACACACTCCACGAGTTTGTATCTGTTATCAATAACACATTTAACAAAAAAAAAAAGAAAAAAAAAAAAAAACATTTCAATTTGCTTTATATTTTTTTGCCTTGGATGCGACCTGAATTTTTACCAGAAACAAAATAGTTTCTATGCCTGATGATGACCGAAGGACCCGGCAAAAATACTTGCATATTTAAGGAAGACCTAATACAGTTTATAATTTTAAAAAACAAAGATCATAACATTCATCGAGTGATTAGTAGGTTAATGCATCTTTAAAATTTAGTTAGCGAAGGGATTTCACCATTTTACTAAGTTACTTTTTGCATGAATGATTCATTGTAATATAAATTAAACTGCACAACATATTTGATATATATATATATATATATATATATATATATATATATATATATATATATATATATGGTGGACTCCTGTGATATTCCACATATGAGGGTCAAGCAGCTCAGTTCCTAGGAACCGACAGCCAAGACATCAGCATATATGATTTGATTATAGTGGTGAAGGCTTTGTGCAGAACCAATCACACTTTTTGAAGGGTTGAATACAGAGACCTGGTGCACTAAGTGCCATAAGGTCCCCAAATGACCCTCCGCAGATTTTGAATTCATACATGTATGTATGTATATATATATATATATATATATATATATGTGTGTGTGTGTGTATGTATGTATGTACGTATGTATGTATGTATGTGCGTGTGCATTTATTCTGTTTATACATTATTTTTAGAGATATAATTTATCTAAGTAAATGCTCTGTTTTTAATTAAAAAGTATTAATTACATTTACAGTCCTGAATGTTTGAGGAATTTCATAGAAAATATACGTTCTCTGAAACAAATTATATTAAATAATTGTCGAACTTAATCCATTTTATAATATGTTGTTATTGTTTACATTAAGATATGTTTCATGAGCAGAAATGGTTAATCAAGAAAAATTGTAAATGGTATGAGTTTATAAACAGTAATTCGGACTTTGCTAACCAGATGCTTCTCTGTGGCTGAATGGTAACAGCACGTCAGGCTTTATGACTGTTCCTATAATGGTTGCAGGTTCTATTCCTGTCAGAGAACATATATTTTCTACAAAATTACTCAAACATTCAGGCCAGTAAATGTAATTAATACTTTTTAATTAAAAACAGAGCATTTACTTAGATAAATTATATCTATAAAAATAATGTATAAACAGAAAATATATTAAATAATTTCATTGTGTGTGCATGTGTGTGTGTGTGTATATATATATATATATATATATATATATATATAATCTTAACTTTTTCCTCTCCCCAGTGTCTAAAAATAAAATAAATTGCTTGAATACTAGTTAAGTTTTTACCTTGTTTTTTTATTTTTAAGAGATGATGCATCTTAAAATATGTTAAAATCTAAATATATAATTAAAATTCATTAAGGAATGGCAGTTACATAAATTACTGTCCCTACCTGAATATGTGCACTTGAATCATACATGCTTTTAACTTAACCGTTTACTTCTAATCTTTCCGCCTACACTCTGATATTTTATTTACTAATATTTTTTTTAATTTAATCATTTATATATATATTTTTTCAATAATAGTAGATAGGTTCACCTATCGCCCAGTTCATGCTCCTTCCCTGTCTTTTGAACAGGAATAGGAATTTATCTATGGTTTCATGTTTAGGATTGGACTTCTGCTTCATTCTCCTAAAGTTTTCTCATTCTCTTTCACTCTGAGTAACCTCTTGCATCTTAGTGGCCTTATTACCTTGCTTGCTAATGTTTTAAATGTATATTGAACAATAATAATATCCATTAATTGGCTATGTGTGTGAATCCTTATCAAATCTTGAGGTGAATCCTCTTTTTTTTCACCAAAGGGACATAACTATGCTAATGGTATTTCTGAAAGAAAGCAAAAACCAAAAAAAGAAATTAATGTCCTTGAGTCAGAGGAAATTTATAGCAACAAATTACACAGCACTTATTTCGATTAATGCATTACTTGGAGCGATTACTTTGCTACTTATGTAAATGTGAAAAATCTTAGGCAATAAGATAATTGACAGATGCCTATAAAAAGACACTGTTGATTATTTATGGCTAATATGTTTAAATAATGCACTGACTATTGTTTGTGCTATGTGGCAATGATTTTAAGTAAAATGTGCACTAAAATAAGTAACCAAGAAATCGTTTTAAGTTCTCTGTATATCGGTGCCGAAATTTATATTAAGAGTAAATCTTTTCAGTCAGATGATCTCCTAGCAACCAACACAACTTGTATTCTCATTGGGTGAGGCCAATCAGTTTTTCTAAGAACAAATTTCTACTGTGGCAAGGGAGGTAGGGGAAAAAAAAAACACACCTTGAATAGACAATAAGAAAAAAGATTGGGTGTGAAGGGGATAACAGAAAGAATTATAGTAAAGAGAAAGAATGAAAATAGAGTGAGTAGGAGAGATTGAGTGAGAGTGGAAGGAATGTTTGGACAAAGTGAACAGCAATAACTAATGAAGTCTATTTGTAACTGAAAATTACAGTTTGGATGAGCATACCTTATATTTGAAATCATGAAGTAACAAAAGAAATATTATTGTTTAATTGTCCAGTATTTTATATGCTGTAGTGTTTCTAATCAAGCCTATTTTTAAATTGCTTGGGTACATTATTCCTCACGTACTTATTTATATTTAAGCTTAGTCTGCCACAAGGCTATGACTCTAGAGTACCCAATGAGGACCATTTCACTAATAATGATCAACTATACCAGGTTGGTAACAACTGCTCCTCAGAGTGGTGCTTTATATTGATGAAACTTTACATTTACTTAGGACAAGGCTATAAATGTTAAAATCTGACACAAGGACATGATTCTAGAACACCCAGTGGGGATCAAACTCGCAATTACACAAGTAATGATCAACAAGGGTCGGTTGGTAACAGTTTCTCCAGTGAATATTGGTGAAACTTTGCACCAGGCCATCAATGTTAGAATTCAAATCTCTTTGCCATGTCCTTTCAGGATCTAAGGGGCCATGGCTCTCCCCAATTTCTTGTCTTTTGTTGTTTCTAGCAATATTTGACCCCTTTTTATGGTACTTGATCTTTCATCCATTTGACCATGATTAGATTAAATTAAAACCAGTTAACATTAAACTCTCTCTCTCTCTCTCTCTCTCTCTATATATATATATATATATATATATATATATATATATATATATGATTCTCTAAGCATAGCTTAGATGTGGCACAAGGCTGAAAGTATGGGGCACCTGGTGAGAATCAAAATCACTACTCTGTTGTAACTGTTCTAAGACAAGCTTGCTAACCATTACTCCATGACAAAGCACCCTGGGCTTGGATAATCATGGCTCTCCACAGCTTCCTCCTTTTTGATCCTCCATCCATTTGCCATGATTAGATTATATACTTAAATTAGACCAGTTAACATTAAACTATATCTCTCACTCTATATGCTGTGTCTATTCAGGACATGAATGATCATGGCTTTCCACACCATCTCCTTTTTGTTCCTCTCAAGTGTTTTCTCCTATAAGAACCCTCTTTGTTTTTGTGTTGTTTGTTCTTTCTATTTGCCCAACCTGTCAAGTCAGTTAATCATTGCTTTCCTTTGCTTCTTTTGTTTTGATAGGTATGGTGAGTGTTAGATTCTCCAAGCCTTCTCTTCTCATTATGTATCCTAGAAATTCCAGCTATCACTTGCTTAGTGTTAACAGAAGTTTCTTTGTAGTTCTTATTCTCCTTAAAACTTTCTTATTTGTTACATGTTCCATCTAAGGTATTCTCAGCATTTACTGGTCAAGCAACATTTCAGTGGTTTCAAGTTTTTATTTGGGACAAAATTGGTCGGTATTTACTGGAGGTTAGAGATTACATTGCAGTCCAGCATTCTTTTTACGCTATGGTGAATGTCAGAGGATCATCAGACAACCGTCATAGCACAAAGCTCAAAGTTATGATTTGGATCAGAGTCCCTGAATACTGTGCTGTGTGTGTGTGTGTGTGTGTGTGTGTGTGTGTGTGTGTGTGAAGAAAAGGTATGGAAGTTTTTACTTATTAATCTGACAGATTTTTTATTTAAAGGAACTTTTCAACATTGTTCAGCCATTGACGCACTCTGTAGCTGAGAGGTCAAAGCATGTCAGATCTAATGACAGTTTCCTCCTAGTGGGAACACAGGTTTGAATCCTACTGGAGAGTGCATTTTCTCTAATGAGATTTCTTGTATATTCAGGCGAAAATAAATAAATATACTGTTTTATACATGTTTCATTGAATGCGATGACCAAGTGAAATTTGTTTTATTTAGTTTTTCTTTTATGAAAACTTAAGAGGTGTAGAAACTGTAGTGAAAAAAAAAAAACTAAGGACACTAGAAAAAAAAAAAAAAACTTTCAAAATTTTCCTTGTCTAACACATTCAATGAAATGTGCATGTGCACACACACACACACACACACACACACGTGCAAACATATTAAATCTGTTAACATCTAAAAAATAAAGTCATGACATATTAATGAGGCTATATTTGAAAACTGCCAAGGAAAGCAACACATTCTTTGATAATGGTTTATGAAAACCTGAAAGCAATCAAATAATTTGTTTTTGTTTTTTTTATGGCTTATCAACCCATTGTGGGTCATCTAAAGCCAAGACATATTCTGGATAGTAAGAATAATACTTTTTCTTTTTTTTTTTTTGTGAGTGAATATTTCACTAACAACTTTTTGTAGATAACAAGGATTTTTCCAGATACAAGTTGGGGGAGGCGATGTATTCATATCATAACCAAGGGTATTTGCATGTAAGTGAATGTAACATACCTGGCTGTAATTCAAACTCAGCTCCCTGATTCTCATTCTGAGTTGCTATCCATTACACCGCCTGCACTTCCTAAAAACACCCAAGAAATATTCAGCCTCAGCAAAGAATTTTTGAAAATTTGATAGAACTGAAAAAAAAAATAATAATAATAATAATAAAGCAGAAACTAAACTTACATCTGGGTGCTTGTGTTTGTTTGTGTATGTATGTGTGTGTGTAAAAAACACATACATACACACACCTGTATGTGAATATAAACACAATGTGTATCCCCAACACACACACACACACACACAATAGCCAAGTACCTGGTGTTTGCCTAGATGTACATGGCTGCAATTGTATAACCACACCCCTCTGTCTAGAAATGTCTGCCTGCATCATCCGTTGGCATACTAAGCTACCCCTCAACCTCATCTTTTTTACGGTACATCCTTCGCAAACGTATGATTTTTCTTCATAAAGGAATTCAATTGATGAAACCTTGTGTGGTCGTTGCTTGAGGTTAAATTGTTTCAATGTTTTAGATATTCAGTAAATTTCTATGGCTGTAATAATTTTCAAATAGTATGATATAGCAAATGCATGAATGCCCCTTCTTTCTTCACACGTTTACTGTAAAGCTGGGATTAATAAGAGGTTCTTCAGGAATTTTTTCTTTTTAATGCTTCAATAATCCTTCTCAAATAATATTTGCATCAAAAGTTATTCAAATACCAATTTAGGATGGAATTATATGAAGAAACCATTGGCTAAATGGCAATAGCCGATTTTGGACCTAGTTTGTTGCATATTTCATTCACTTAACTGAAATAATCTAAACCAAACATTCACACAAGATAATTTTTCGTGTCATATGTAATTTACATGGCAAATTTGGAAATCATTGGATGGAAAACCAGGTACTTGTGGCCAAAAAACAGGCATTTTGAACAGTTTTTCATGGTTTTTCATTATATGTGGGGAAGTAACCAGGACTAAAACCATGATATCTTGTTTCTTACATGATGGCAAACTTTTTGCAATGTTTGAAGAAAATCAGATAAAAAATGAGGAAGTTATTCAAGTTATTTAAGTTTTTATTTTAAGTAGTACAAAAAACCTGATTTTTTCATAGGTTTTTGCAATTTTTTGTGTGAAGCCAATGATACAGGAAAACTATCAAGCACTCAACATAAACCTTGTAACATGAGCTGTTTTGAATTAAGTGCAAAGAACATCAGTTCATCCAGTAAAAAATTTGTTTGCATGTAATTTTGCCTTGGTTTTTGTAAAAAGTCATACCCACCTTCAGTTTTATTGATTTTTCTGCCAAACCTGGGGGGTCTGGAGATTGAAAAGTTGGTCTTGACCTGTACTGGTAAATTTGCGATGTGTGTGTACAATTTCATGGAAATCAGTTGAGAAATGTAGACGTGCATAAATGGCATGCACACACACAGACACAGACATGCACAGAGACATCTCTTTTTTATAGATATAGATACACATAGACAGAGCAAAACAGAAATGTCTCCTTAAATATATATATCCACTAAATATGACATATATAGTAATAAGAAATAATGTCGGATTAGTAATCAAATCGATTAATTTCTTAAAATAAGAATTGCTGTGTTTACATATTGAATATGAAAATAAATTTTGCTTATATGGGCTTTGAAAGACAGGTGTGCTTTTATTCATAAGGATAGTTGAACCTTACCATATCATGAAGTTATTTGTGGTTAAGTTAGTCTAGCACACACTGGGCTGTACAGTGATTTCTCAAAAATAAGTGGGTGCAGGTTCTAATCCTGCTAAAAGGCACATCTTCTCCATTAAAGATTCTGGAAAAACCCAGACCAGTAGAAAAATATATATTGTTTAAAAAACAGAGACATCTACTCAAACACTTGTATCTGGCACATATTGTAATAAAAAATATATGTGCAGGGCTGGATTTAGCCCTTAAGAGGCCTCTGGGCTAACAGAATTTGCGGGCCCTTTCATTATATAAGTTCTCCCAGTGTCTATTAAAAAAAGATGTATTTTTTAGAGGATGCTTATTTTTTTGTGTAAAACATGAAACACTTCAATTCAAATTTGTATTGATTTTGAAACTAATCCAATTTATTTCATTAGCAACTTTGTGATATCTTTTATCCAAACTTTACATCTTTCAAGAGGCCTCATCAAATTTCAAAGAACCACTCCAACTAGAGGAGCCCAAATACTCTAAATTGTTTCAAATTAGTTCAAAGGAGCCCCATTAAATATGAAAATAAATCTGTTTATTTGTTTTAATTTTTAATCAGGGGTCAAAGACTACCTTGGGGGCCCCGCTAGTATTGGGGTTCCTGGTCTACAGCCCATATTAGCACATATATAAATCCGGCATAATATGTATGTATGTATATATACATACAGAAAACAAATTCATTTAAACCCAACAGAGAACTACTCAACTATTTCTAAAAAATAAAAAAAAACATAATTACAAAAAACTAAAATAATAAGCTGAAACTTGAAGGAGGAATTTACTCAATCACCTGTAATAACTGCCACAAGGAATGCATAGGAGAAACCTCATGAGATTTAAATAAAAGTTTATATGAACACAAAAAGAATCTTTTATAAAACAATTCACTAAATATATT
Organism: Acanthosepion pharaonis; assembly: GCA_903632075.3. Taxonomy (NCBI): domain Eukaryota; kingdom Metazoa; phylum Mollusca; class Cephalopoda; order Sepiida; family Sepiidae; genus Acanthosepion; species Acanthosepion pharaonis. The sequence continues at coordinate 616,712 of CAHIKZ030000283.1, read as the reverse complement.
AGTTGCTCAGCCTAATGAGTCTGATCATAACTTTGATTTAAAAAGTACTACTCTAGTTAAAAGAGAAAGCAATTTATTAAGATGAAAATGCTTAGAAAATGCTTTAATTGGTCAACAGCTAATTTATGTCCAGGTTCTCACATTTCATATTTCTTGGCAAATTTTCTTTATCACAAATTATGATATTTAATAATAAAAGTGATATAAACATTACAAAAGTAAAAATAAACTAAATTAAATAAAATTGGCTAGACTATATACCCATCTCTCTTTTTCTCTCTCTCTCTATATATATATATATATATATATATAATTATATATTAATTTTTTAATTTTTAAAAATTTTTTAATATTCAAAATATATATATATATATATATATATATATATATATATATAAGGGAACGTACCAAGAGGTTAGAACATTTGCTTTCTGACCATCGGACCCAGTTTCGAATTTCACCTGGGTCGATTTATTAGGAAGGTGGCTTCTTGATGTTATCAGGGAATTAAATTGGGTAAATGGAACTGTTTGGATAGCCATTGATGGTTGTGCCAGCACAAAGTCACAAGTTATCATGATTGAGGTTTTGAGCATTGTTCAAACAGTTGATCCCACTAGATAATGCACTTTCTTCCAGCCGAGTTGCAATATAGACCACAGGTGGGCTCTATGGGTGTTGAACAAACATAAATGTGACTGAGAGGGCGTCTGCAGCAGGGATTAGCCAGCTGCCATAGGAGATGGGCATCATTGGATAGAAGTGGCCAGCCATTATATATGTATGTATGGAGAACTGCTGAAATTACTCGTCTGCATGCAGGGATGATGTAGTAGTAAACATCAAGGTTTAGATGTTACCGTGATTGGTTTAGGAAAGGGGGTGACTTTTTGATAATATTGAACTAGGGAGATGATCCAAGCTTGCAGCAGATTTGAAAAATGCCTGAAAACCATAAAACCACAAAAACTATAACTAACATCTGCTTTTGATGATTTCATTGATTCATTTTCTACAGCTTATCAACCTTTCACAAGTTATTTAAAGCCAGAATATATATATATATATATTTTTTTTTTTAGATTATAAGAATTTCTTTTTAGGAGATAATAATGGTTTAAGGATACAAGTCTTGCTAATTAACCCATAGCTGGGAGAGAGAAGAGATGTATTCATACCTATCCTAAGAGTATTTGCATAATAGTCAAAATAACAAAAATTGCTGAAAACAGTTGCAGTAATGAAAACTTGGGAATCCAAAATTTCAGGATTTGGGGGCTGAATCTGGATCTAACATGGAATGTTTTTAATTTGCTCACAGAGTCGGCCTGATTCCAAAATAGTATGATATATTCGGCTATGGCCTATAGGAGTAAAGCTGAAAAAGTGTAACACACTAACATCCGCATTTATTTTATATATATATATATATATATATATATATATATATATATATATATACCAAAGCAAAACTTAACAAATTTTAGTTATATCTGAATTTTTACATGTGTGTGCATATAGACAGATAGATATATGTGTGGTATATAGATTTATAAAATAAATATATATATATATATATATATATATATATATATATATATATATATATAGAGAGAGAGAGAGAGAGAGAGGGGGGGGAGGGAGAGGGACATGGAATAAATGTTGTACCTGTTAATGAATTCAATAAATTTATCTTATGCTGACAAGTGTAAAAATATCTCTCTTACACCTAAAGTTGGAAGATATGCCATTTAAATCTTTATTTATCTATTAATTATAAAACACACATATTCTATTATATATGAGTGAGTGTGCGTGTGTGTGTGTGTGTGTGTATATATTTAATTTATATATATTTACATATTTTTTGTTTGTTATTTATATATATTTTTTGTTTTGTTATTTATTTATATATGTGTGTATGTGCGTGTGTGTGTGTGAGTAAAGACAAAAGGAAATACTATTTATTTACCAATGTATTTTGTCCTCTGATGGACTTTATCGAAACTCTGCGATAAAGAATAGTTTTTCATTTTGTCTTTCTTCATATTGTCCTTTTACAAATATATTTTTTATTTATATCTCAATTTTTACACACACACACACACACACACACACACATGCATACATACATATAATCTTTAAGAAGTTGTTACATCTGCCATTGAAATCAATTTCCTTGATTGAACTTTTAAAACTTGCAATTTTTTCTTAAAAAAAAAAATTCCCCAAAAGAAATGAACAAATAAACTTGGAATGTTTTTTTACTTCTGCAAGATGATCGCATTTTTCTTTCTTTTTTTTTGTACCTCTTCTTGACAGTCTTAATTTATGCATTGAAATACGAAGACAATTTTAGGAATGTTTCTATTCAGAAATTATTTGTTCATTCTTCATATGCCCAGAATTCTCTTTCAAATCGTCTTCAATTCACTGGAAAAAGAAAAGCCTTGGGTTTTCCAGAATAAGGAAGCAAGCTGATAGATTATGTAATGCAGGAGTCTTGTCAGTTATGAACAAAGAACTTTGAGTTTAATGAAAACTCAATTATTCACAGATTCAAATTTCTATTTTGTTTTGTTTTTCTTCAAAGTTTCTTGCTTAATATGAGTCTTTGGAAAATATTTTCATTTGAAAAATTGTTTGCACTCAAATCATTCAACTGTTTTATGTTATTGTGTATATTTTAGTGTGTATAACTACTTATTCTGGGTCATTTTATTTCCTGTTACTGTATTCTATGATTTGTTGTTGTGATCTCGACTTATGTATTTTTTACTGTCTTTTATTTTCTTTCTTTTCTTTTGTTTTTCTTTTTTCTGTTTTCTTTTCTTCCTTTCTTTTCTTTTCTCTTTCTTTTCTTTCTTCTTTCTTTCTTTAATTATTTCTTTTCTCTTTTCTTTTTTTTCTCTTTTCTTTCTTTTCTTTTTCTTGCTTTGCTTCATGTCTTTTCTTTCTCTTCTTTTTCTTTTCTGTTTTCATCTTTTTTTGTCCTTTATTTTATTTTCTCTTCTTTCTTTTAAGTCATTTTTTTCCTTTTTCTCTCTTTTTCATTTTTCTTAATGTTTTTATGTCCTTTCTTTTCTTTTCCTTTCTTTTATGTTATTTTCTTTCCTTTTTTCTTTTCTTCTTTTTCCTTTGTTTTTGGAAAGATGAAATCTCTTGAAAATAGATTTATTTTTAGTTTCCTTTAGACATACTGACATTTTTTTTTCATTCCTTTAATAACTGCAACTAATGTGTAAATATTTTCAGTCTAATTTCATAATCTTTTCATGACTATTTTGATTTCATCATTATCAAAATATTTTTAACGGGAATTAATCCTTTTATCCACTTAATTATTTACATCTATAATTTTAATATATTTACTATACATAATTAATATATTTACATAATGTAATACATTTGCTGTGTTGGTGAAGAAAAACTGAAAAAATCTATATATTAATTTATACAGATTTTTTCAATTTTTCTTCACAAAATGGCAAATGAACAAATTAAGCAAATTCAAATTATAGCAGACGCATTATTAGGACATATTCTGTTAATTAATCAGTTTAAAAAAAAATAAAAACATGTTTTTATTGAAAATTATTAATAAGATACAATATCCCTACTGAGTGGATATCAACTTAAAATAAAATTGAATTAATTTACATTTATGTAAAAAGATAAAATGTACACAACATTTAAAACATATGTCAAATTATTAACATTCAGCACTCTGTATCATTTATAAATATGACTTCCTCTTTTAGTGTATTTGGAATGCCCTCAAAATATAGAATTTTATATATTAGTTCTATATATTTGAAATTGCAGTAGCTTGACTCTCAATTTCATTCAAGATTGTTTTAGGTGTTGCCACAGAAGGGTATGACTGCACAACCAAGAAATTCAAATTCAACTTGCATTAGCAGCACTAACATTTCCAGACTAGCTGTTCCAGCTAAGCAGTTGAACTCTCTGCCCAAAGGCAGAGAGGAACCCAGACGAGGCTCTGCTAAAAGGCAGAGTCTCGTTCAGGGAGGTAGACTGCCCCCGAACCCATTTATACAGGTTCGAAATGGAATATTTTTGGCCGAGCCTATGGGCTCAGAGAACCCATGTTAAATCTGCCTTGTGCCACATGCAACCTTTGTGGTGGGGGTAGCTAAATATACTAACATTTTGCTTGGTGAAAATAGTCACCTACAGAGTGCTTTAATCTGCAATATTTTAAATTTTAGTCATGTACAATTTTGAATTTATTAAAAATTTTATACTCTTCAATTAGCACACTTTCAAACAAAGATGAGCATTTTTTATTAAATATTCTCATGTATTCTTGTGTTTAATACCATGTTCAAACATCATGTATAAACAAAAGACAACATATCAAGTAGCCAGGCCAAGTAAAAGTCTGAGATAAAATAGTAAAAGAAGTTATTAAGAAATCCTCCTGTGTCAATCAGTTTCTTGTTGCACAAAAGTTGTCAACATCAGTATGAATTTATAAATTTAAAATATATAAATTTAAAAATTTATAATTTTAAAAATTTATAAATTTAAAATTTATAAATTTAAAATTTATAAAATTAAAATTTTGTATTTGCATTTTTTTTTTTTTCCTTTTCTATTTATTAATGGATGAGTTGAATATTTTTACAGTTATAAAATATTTAATTTCACTGCTTAAGAAAAATAAAGAAACAGAGATAGCAAGTTGAACTCATGTACCCACTGAAAATAATGTTTATAGTAATAAATAATGTTAAATTAAAAAAATCCATCTAAAAAAAATTACTGTTGTTTACATTTTAAGTTAGCAGATATAATTTCATAGAAGTCTAATCACAGATGGGCATTCCTTAAATAGCCAATTTGAAACTTGCTCTATCAAGATGTCTTCCCATGACTAAAAGGGGGAGCACGCTTCAGCTATAGGAGCAGTTTCCCAATAGAAACAGGGTTTGATTTCTGTCAGGATGAACAGTTTGCCTTTAGTAGGATTTCTCAATCTAATCTGGTTGTTATTAATTTCATTGTTTAGTAAAATAATTTCAGTGAAAAAAAACAGGGTAGCAATTCAAACATGTATATCTACTAAAAATAATATTTATACTAATAAGGAATAATGTCAGGTCCAAAAATCCATTTAAAAAATATATATATATATATATATATATATATATATATATATATATATATATATATATATATATATTTTATTATATATATATATATATATATATATATATATATATATATATATATTTATATATATATAAATATATACATATATATATATGCTTTTTAAATGGACAGACTGTTTAACAACTCTGTGTGTGTGTGTGTGTATGTGTGCACATGCTTTTGAATATATGTGCAGTTATTTACTAAGTTTAACTTTAGTTTGACATTAGTCCCAAAATATGGAACATCCAGCAAGTATTGAACTCTCTGCTCTGTAATAAAGATTTTGGAAATAAACTTACTAATCATTGCACCACGATGATACATCCAATACATAAATCCAAAAGCTAAAAAGTCATTTAGAACTTAACTATTTCATAGGATTAATTTTTTTTTCTTTGTTTAGTGGCATATCAACTCCTTATGGGTCATTTAATGCTGAAATTTAATTTTCTTGGGAGCATTAGTAATTTCTCTTACAGAAATGTATTACTGTTCTTTTTTTTTTTTTCAGAAATGTATTGGTTGAAAATTTTCACTGTGAAAATGTATTGTTGGTATTTTACTATAAAAAATGTATTTTTATACTTTCTTAGTGTTTATATATATATATATATATATATATATATATATATATATATATATATATATATATATATAGGATTAAAACAAATAAAAGGTTTGTTTGTCACTTAGCTAATTGATCCTTCATCATCTCAACTCCAGAGTTTCATAGGTTGACTCTCCGGGAATCATTCTGTCCACTTGTCAGTGGGTATCAGAATTCACAGCATAATATAAAAATATCTTAATCTTATTAAACCAGAAAAGTTAATTATTAAAGGTTTGTTATTTAATAGTTAAGTCAATCTTTTTGGGATGTGTACATAGCATAGTGGTTGTCAGCATGCTGAGTTCAAATTCCATTTGCATTTAGTTTCAAACAAAAAACCTAAGCCCATTATATACAACTAAATCTTTAATAATAGTAAGTAATTGACTTTTTATGTTCGATAGGGTTAAGACTCATTTGTAGAAGACTTTGAATTTTACAATTTAAAAGGATTCACATTATATTTTTACCTTATATCAGCATGGCTGATGCTAACCCTCTAGGAGAGCAACTCATTGCAACTTCTTGGTCTCATGTTTTCCAACTACATGAAATGGAATGATTATATTCAATTAATTACTAGGTCTGTTGCTAGGAGAGTTGGTTCACTGCATTATGCCAAACAATTCTTCTTGCCAGAATCTTTCTTGCAAAAAAATATGTATGTGCGTATGTATATGTATGTGTTTATAAGTAATGTGTTTATGTGTGTGTATATGCTCATAAGTGATCTGTGTGTGTGTGTGTGTTTTGATAAGTGTCTAACAAGTCACCACCTCAAAGAGAGAGGTATAAAAAAAAAAAAAAACACTAAGAAGAATTAAAATTTTAAAAATTTTAGAGACAGTGTCAACAGGGGCTCAGAGAGTCCACATTCATCGAGTTATATAAAAATACAAAATCTCAGACTTGGATGCATAGGCAGTATAACGGATAGTGGCTCAGAATTGAAGAGCCAAGTTCCAATTCCTTTTAGGTTCATTGTATTCACTCAAGTGCAAATGACCTTGGGAAAGGTATGAATTAACCTCTTCTCCTCCCAGCTATGGGTTAATTAGTAAGACTTGTATCACTAAATCATTATTATCTAAAAAACAAAACAAAAAAAAAAACAATTCTTGCAAACTAAAAGCATATTTATTAACTTTAAATAAGCTGAAAAGGTTTCACAAGCTGTAATAAACAAATCAATCACTCAACAATCTAACAGTTTCTTTTCTCGCCCTTCTCACCTGTGGAACTCTCTTCTGGTTTCTTACCTCCCTGCTACCTTCGATCTTCAAATCTTCAAAAATTTAAAATTTAAAATGCCGTCTTCTGTCTTCCTGAATTTTGTTTTTTTATTGTCCTTTCTCCTCATTTGTGTCTTTTCATTTTCTTTCACTCTCAGCAATTTCTTGCATCTTAGTGTCATTATCACCTTGTCTAGGGCGATACAGTTAAGAAAAAAAAAATATATACAATGTATATAAGGGCTGACTACTTGTTTCTGAGAACACACATCTGTTAGCATGATTAGTCAATCCCTGTTTGTGGCTACCTGCTCAGGCACATTTGGGTTTATTCAACACCCACAGAGACAACTTGTGGCTTATACTGCATCTATGCTGAGCAGGATTTAGTTACAGTTTCTGGGAGAGTCATGACGACTTTTGACCTTTTGCTATCACAACCAGCTTGTGTACAGTTCTGTCTATCAAATTTTGCTCATAAGGCTTGGGTCAACCTGTTTAGGGGGTTTTAGGCACTTCTCCAATGATACTATATGTTGGGGTCATTTCCCTGATAAATTGATTATGGTTTGATTCGACCCGAGGTCTCATGTTCAGAAAGTAAATATTCTAATTCAGCCATGCACCCATATATATATATATATATATATATATATATAAGGCCAAAAAGTCCTTTAATAACTTAGTTACAAATATTTTATTTTTCTGGGTTTTCTTGAGCATTCAGCAGGTTATATATGTAAAATAAGCTGTAATTAAATCTGAATTTGCAAACGGAGATGCATTTGGTTGAAAGGGGGAAAAAAAAATTATTTGCTTCTCTGAGATTTTGTATTTTTATATAACTCGGTGAATGTGGACTCTCTGAGCCCCTGTTGACACTGTCTCTAAAATTTTTAAAAATTTTAATTCTTCTTAGTGTTGTTTTTTTTTTTTCATACCTCTCTCTTGGAGGTGGTGACTTGTTAGACACTTATCAAAACACACACACACACACAGATCACTTATGAGCATTTATGCACACATAAACACATTACTTATAAGCACATACATCACTTATAAACATGCGCACATACATACACATCACTTATGAACACACGCACATACATACACATCACTTATGAACACACACACATACATACACACCACTTATGAACATACACACACAAATATCCCTTAAACATGCCCAGCAGAATGAGAACAATCTACTTCCGTGGATTGAATGAAGGTTTTGCTTCAAAATCCCATGACAGTTACTGCATATCATGACAAATCACTAAAGAAGGCTGGAGGGTATAATGGTTGAAATGTTACCAGTACTACAATCAATGTGCATGCTGGTCTGAATGATAAAGCCTATAATAAGGTAGTACTTTATTCTGGCAATATTGGGATTTGATACTTGCTAGACTATATAAAATGCTGGAAAATAGAAATTAATCCAAGAAATTAGGCTTTCTTATGCTTTGTATTTTAGACATTAGTAGAATAAATAATTAGTCAGTGAAAACTGTATTATTTTTCTCAGATAATAAATTCAAACTTTTTTAACAGTGTTTCTAATACCATGATAAATAAAATGATATATTTTTAATATAATTTCTATATTTCAAATTATAATTGCTTGTTTGTTTATGCTTTCTAACTGGTTATATTAAAAATAATTTATAATATTCTTAAAATAATTTAATAAATCTTCTTCTATGTGCCATATCCCTTCAGGATGTAAGTGATCATGGCCGTCCATAATTTCCTGTCCTTTGTAACACTTAATAAATTTTGTCTTTTTGTTATCTCTCTTAATTCCTGTTTAGCAAACCATTTACACAAATGCATTAGGTAGATTATGCACTGATTTCGTCTGTCTCTCTTGCCTTCAATCTGTCCTGTGAGGATCAAATTTTCCAAGCCCTCTTTCCTCATTATGTGCTCTAGAAATTTCAACTATCTCTTCCTGATGTTAAGTATAAGTGTCCTTTTTGTTTCCATTTTCTCGAAAATGTCATCGTTGCTCACATGTTCTGTCCATGTTATTCTCAGCATCCTTCTGTAGAACGAGATTTCTGTTACTTCAAGGCTCTTCGTTATCTGTGAGTAGATTGTTCAATATTCACTGCCATATAGGAGGAATGATATTACATAATAGTTTAGAATTCTTTTCTTTGCTCCTAACAAAAAATTTTCTGTTTCTTAATACTTTGCTTAGTTTTTGGAAGGCATCTTATGCTAACCCAATGCACCTGCAGATTGCAGTATTGTACTTTTCATTTCATTGTCTTTCCCCAAAATTCATAGCAATTCACAGATAATAAAGAAAAAAAAGTCTGTGGAGAGCCATGATTGCCTATGTATTGACAGGACAGGATATTTAAAATAAAAAAAAAACTAGCATAGTACTTGTATAGGATAATGTGTAGCTAGCCCTAAGAGAATATATATATATATATATATATATATATATATATATATATATTATATGATTTCTTTGTAGGTCTTGAAAATTGAGAGCTGCTTTTTTAGAGCTCTCATGAAATAAAATTTATTACCTATGGGATTTTAAGTGTTTGATATTCTTTAATGATATATATATACACACACACACACACACAAAACAGTGGGGAAGCAAAATTTACAATAACTTCAATAATTTACAATAACTTTCTTTGTAAATTTTGCTTCCCCCTCTCTCTCTATATATATATATATATATATATATATATATATATGTGTGTGTGTGTGAAAAGTGTATATAAATATAAATAAATATATATATGTATAATTATTTATATATTATATGCGCGGTACTTATTAGAAAGTGCTCAGTATCAGAGATAGAGCTAACATATTTGGTTGGGTAGATGTGAGTTTGTGACCCTGGGTTTCACGCTTTAGTGATCGTCAGACAAACCCTATATATCATATATATATGATTCCAGTGTTTCACAGACAAACCTTTTTGTAATCATTCGTTCAACTCATTCAGGAGGTATCAGCAATTTTTGCCGATTTTCTAATTTTCGTTAAATTTTTATATTAAGTTGAAAAATACTTTATACACCTTTTTACCAGTGTTAGATTGATTCTTTTTTTTTTTTTTTGCGTGTTTGTGTGTGTGTGTGTGTGTGTGTGTGTGTGTGTGTGTGTGTGTGTGTGTGTGTGTGTGTGTGTGTGTCTGTGTGTGTGTGTGTGTGTGTGTGTGTGTGTGTGTGTGTGTGTGTATGAGCACGTGTCTAGAATGTCAGGATTAATTCTTCTTTTCATAATTTATTCAAACAAGTTTTGGTGAAGATAATGGGAAGTTATTTTTATTTTTGTTTTTTCTTGTTGGTAGCCTAGTTTCCATATCCTTAAAGGTGTAAAAGAATTGTCCACATTTTGTGTTAAAATCATTTATGCTTCTGGAAATTCCTCTCTGCGTCACGGCTCAAATGACACCACAGGGAAAACTCAAGAAAAATAACATCACACTCATATAACAACACAAACTTTCTGAACTCACAATTCAAAATCATTACTAACAGGTATATAACTGCACAGACCTTGAATTTCATTGAATTTTTTTTTTCTTTATTGTTAGTGACTAAAATCATTTGAAAGATTGAGCTCTTAATGGAAAACTAATAGGAACTTTGGACACTCCCTTTACACATTCAACACCAATAGACAGAAACTAATCCACCAACAAGAAAAACTTAACAAAAAATTTGATATAACTTGTCTATTCTCTTTAACAAAAATAGCTTGAATGAAGACAAACCCAATAAAGATGTAGGGTTACACAATGTGTTTTATAGACATGAAGTGATATTTAGATTTTAAATTAATCATGCACACACACACACACACACACATATATATATATATATATATATATATATACACAAACACACTACAGTTCAAAAGTTTGAATGACCTTGACAGAAGAGTGAAAAAAAAAAGTGCAAAAAAGCCCTTAGCATCATTGAAAAAAAGAATGAAATCAATTAATTATCAAATTTATACTTTGAGAAAGTTTTGCAAAAAATTTGTGCTGCATTAATCATGACTAAAGGAGGATATTTTAACAAGAAGGAAAATGCTTTTTTCTTTTTGTCATAAAAAAAATCATGTTTCACTTTTTTTAATCATGTATAATTATTTTCTCTTATTTAAAGTGCAAAACGACTACATTGTGTGCCAGTTTAAAAAATTACCAGTGGTGGCCTCAAGCTTTTGAACTGTAGTGTATGAGTGTACACTGAAGTCCATAAAAATTGTCTGGATATTGCGATGAAACATTATACAGACTGTCGCCACTCGCTTTTGACATTTGTGTCCACTCTTTATTTATACATGCTCTCTCTCTTCTCTCTATATAAATTTATACATTTTTAATTTGTGTATCCCCCTCCTCTTTCTATCTCATGCACACACACATACTCCCTCTATCCAGCTATATATATATATATATATATATATATATATATAAATTCCCTTATTGCATCATTAAATATTTGAGTTTAACAACTTTAACAAAATATTGCAATAACAATCATAAATATGAATGCTGGGTGTTATTTTAAGAAGTGGGTACAAATGAAAAAATTTGAAATTGACAGTTTTTTCCATTTCCCTGAAACAGTCGTTAAACACATCTATCTTCCCTTCTTTATTTCTTCATTTCTTTCGTTATTTCTTTGATTTTCTCACTGATACCAAGTAGTGTCTTTTCCTGTCTTTCTAAGAGATCAAAACAGAATTGTTCATTATTTATGAGGTATTGGCAAAAGACATTAAACACTTTTATCTCCCCTTATTTCTTTCTAGCCAATTCCCTCTCTTATGAACATTTCTCTTAATAATAATTTTAAAATAATTAAGAATATGATGTTATTTTATTTAATTTATGGTAATTGGATTTTTGGCACTTGCCCTGGTTTCCATTGGTCGATACTGTACATATGAAAAATGGCATCTTTATCAAAGCTGACATCAGTTCTCAGCCTTTTGGCTTAGATCAAAGTGTAGTATCTGTTCCTATCCACTTAATTTGATCCTCCCTCCCCACTTCTATCTCCCCTTTTTTTCTTTCTCATTATCTTGCTGAAACCAAGTAATATCCTTATCATTCTTTCCATGCAATCAAAACCTGCAATAGTCCATTATTTAGGAAGTACTAACAAAAAGTAACAGTCATGCTAACTAGTAGAGAGGGTGGGACAAGCACAATTATAATAGAATTATTTTAATTTGATAAATTATGTATTAATTTATTTTAAATAATAGGTTTTGGTTTAAGAATTTTTATTTTCTTAAATTTAAAAATTTTGAAAAACTAACAATATTTTTTACTTCTTTTTATAAAAACATGTTGTTAAATAAAATCCTTATACTTGCCTTGATAAAGTCCAGTAGAGGAGGAAATGTATCAGTAAATTATCATTTTTTGTTTTGCCTATTCATATTGTCTTTTTACAGATAAATTTTTACTTATATCTGAATTTTTACACACACATACATATGTGTGTGCATGAAGTGCTTCCCTGAAAAAAAAAAAAAAATCACTTAACCTCACCCCAGTTTTTATCTCTTCCCTGATATTTCGCTGCAGTTCACAAAGGGTATTACTTACTTACCCAGCAGATATATGCACACATTAGAAAATCTATCAAAGAATGTCAAAATAACTGTAATCACATTCAATAAAGTTGTTGACAACTTCATTGGATGTAATAATATATATAATTTTTTTTTATTGCTATCACCTCATGCAAGGCAGTAAAGCCACTAAGACACAAGGGGTTACAGGATCTGGAAGAATTAGGAACAGAAAGATTAATAATGAGTTGGAAGAGTAATTAGGAGATTTGCAATTGACATTGCATTTAAATTTTTGCTGATTAAAGTTGGCTGGAAATCAAGGAGGTGGAAGAGATTTTCACAAGCAAGAAAAGAAACTTAGCATAGAATTTACAGTTACATCTAGCTAGCTCATCTGCAAATTGGTGGGATCTCGACACCAGTTTAGTCCTGCACTTAAATTCAAAAAGTCTAGTGACCATAGCGAAGAGCTCATCTGAACAATTACCATAAAAGTATTTATAGAAAAGGCAAGAGAGGCAACCTTATAGGGGTGGGAAAGTGACTGAAGCCGAGCTAACAGACCAGGACCAATATAATTGCTAATTCTAATTTGGATTTTATCAAGGAGCTCAAGGTAAATAGCAGGAGAACCGAACCATTTTCTCAATGGTAAGGCTTGCCAGTGTGTTTGTGCAGCATTACAATTTTTTTGAGTAACAGGCAATGGCTATAGGACAACTAATTGACAATTGAGACATTAGTGTCTGGCGTGATAAAAATTTGATCCAATCACAGATGACACAATATTTTTCAAGGCCAAACAAATTTCATCATACACCCCGAAAATAGATTCATATTACTGTACACCACTGCAAATGACCTAATCTGAGGAAAAAATAGAAATCAATTACACCTTGTCACTCCACTGGCTCTAAAACTGACCATATGGTGAAAGAAAGGAAACTAAAGTGGTTGTTTCAATTAATTTGCACAAGAGTATATGTGCCATTTTCACTATCCAGTCTCGATAGAGTCCAAAGGCCTTTCTGCATCCTTGTGAGTGATGAATTATTTTCCCTCTTACAAACCCTTTCCCACAGATGAAACGTCACAAACCTCTTGCTAGTCATACACTATTTCCATGGAAAGTGTTCAGATGAACTACATTCCTTAGTTCTACCAGTTATAACCTTCATGACTAAGACCTACTATGCCATGCACATTGTAGTGAACCACTATTCATATTCTATTGATCAGGTGTAAGTTCCGCTTGAGTAGCTTCTTCCCACGACCTACTGTTTTGTGGAACCAACTCCCAAGAGGATACTTCCCCAATCATTATAATTTTAAGCTGTTTCAAGTTTAGAGTCAACTGATTTTTTTCCTCACATATCTGGATAAATTATGCCTCTTAATCTGTAACCTTCTACCTAGAGTGTCTCTTGGGTCTTGTACAAGGTGAACATCATTGTAAAAAAAAGAAAAAGAAAAAAGAACAGCATGCTCATGTTTGTTGTCATCCTCACAGCTTTTGACCTTCTTGGAACTTTGAAGTGAACCCATTATTCAATCCAGGTAGATTATTCTCATTTTATTTTCTATACTTATGGGAGATAACTCATATCAGTTAGGGGAGATAACTCATATCAGTTAATAGTCACCAGTTATATTCCCCTTTGTGCTGCTTGTCTGTTTCATCCACTGCACTAGTGTATGTGACTTTTCAGCACTCACAACTACCAGGCAATCAGAGATGCTTCAACCAATATTTAATCCAGTGGTTGCCAACTCGTGTGACATGCCTCATAGATGTGGCAGAAGAGGATAGTAGGTGAGGTGGAATGATTGAAAGATTTAGAAACAGTTTCAAAAATTCATATGCCTAAAATAAATATGATTCCAGAATTTAAAATATTATTATGGATTACTTGTAATTGCATGGATGAGTCACAGTATAAATAGTTATAAATGATTATTGACTGATTTTATCATTGTGATATTTTTGCATTATATCAAGTCTTAAGAATATAGTAACTCGGGTCCACAAATTGGAGAAGAGATTTATCAATGATAATGTTTTGATTTCAAATCCACAGTCATCTCCCTTTAACCCTCTTTCTGTATTTTATTTTTAAATGTACTTTTTATCCTATAAAATTTGGTGAGGCACGAGAAAATTTTAATTCTGAAAATGCTGCCCAGAGAAAAAAAGAGTAGAGGAACCACTATTTTAATCATTTAGGCCATGAACTTATGTGCTTGTATTAAAATTGCATTTTTAATTTGGTCTTTAATAGCCAACTCTTTTAGTGTCTGATCCATGTAACATTAATTAATGAACAATCAGTGATACTTTAATGTCTTCCTTTCAAATAAGCTGTTAAAATGTGTGACAGTCTCCAATTTTGTTTTCTTCTTTTGAAGAGGTAAAAAAAAAATGAATGTCAGACATTTTCTTTTTTCCTTTTTTTTGTTTAACAGAATGATTGAACAAGCAGAAAAAACAATGACTGAAGAAGTCCTTTAAAATGATTCTCAAACAAAAAAACGTATATATCTTTAAAAATAAAACTTGTGATATTTGTTAACACATTGACTGCCGACCATGTGATAACTTGTGGTTCGAATTTTTATTATGACACTGACTACAAGCTATCTCATGATTGGCATTTTCTGATACATTTCCATCTGTGGGCGCCAACAATGAGTTTATTCTGCATTGATATTTTTAGTGTGAAAACAATGTTCAGCTGAAGTTATAAATCAACTCATAAAAAATTTTATTGCCTAAGTTAGCTATTTATTATAAAGTTGGCATTTGAAGTCAGATTTTGTAATTGACCTCTGGCAGGTCAACATGTTAAAGTTTAATAAAAAGAATTAATAGCAATGAAAATGTCTTGTATACATGTGCTTTCTCTCTCTCTCTCTCTCTCTCTCTCACACACACACACACACACAAGTTCCATGAAGATGACTGACATGTCACTGCAATTAAGCTTTTGATTAAATCTTTAAATTTTCATTTATGAATTTACGTGCCACTTATAGAACTATGTTCCTGACCAAACAAATTCATGAATAATAATTACATTGGGCATACAACTACTTGATTATCAAGAAGACTTACTTTACATCTCTCGGGTCATAGCTTCATTAGGACCTATTTAAATACACACAAGAGACATACCAATCAATAATAGACTCGTATTGATGGAAAAATGGTTAAAAATAATGGTAGCATTAATAATCAATGAGAAGCCAACTCTCAATAATATCAATTATGAACATGGCCACAATGTGCTGGCTGTGTTCAGAAATGAAAAACATTACTCATCTCTCTCTCTCTCTCTCTCTCTCTCTCTATATATATATATATATATATATATATATATAATATTTTACGTATTCAGTTAAACAAAACCATCCTTTTAATTAGTCAAAAACTCTCAGATCTACAGATTTGAATAGTTTTTATATAGTCTATATACAGAAAAGAAATCACTTGTATGAATGCAGAAAAATTTAACAGAAAGCTTAATTGCAATGTCTTGTTAGTCATCTTCAATGAAAATTGTATAAAAGAAGAATTGCTGCTAAAATACACAATATATATATATATATATATATATATATATATATATATATATATATATATATATATATATAGTCATCCATAAAATATATATATATATATATATATATATATATAGATTGTCGCCTAAGTGTTGACTTCAATGTTCACTCTTATATTTACACATAAATATATACCAGATATATATATATATATATATATATATATATATATATATATATTTTTTGTATATATAAATGTTTTGTTTTAATTATCCCAGTTGTAATTTTGTAAGAAATGGAGACATGTTGAATGATCTGGGATGCAAATTTAGCATTGAATATACCAAAATTAGTATTCTTTTAATACAATTATACCCAAAGAAATTGCTTTCTTTAGTGATTAAAACAGTATTCTTGAAATCAAAATTAACAGTCAAATCACTCTGAAAACATCAGTTCCCATTTTGTCACCAAAGTTTAGCAGTATTGATGAGTCTTGTCTGTACTCAGATGAGGAACTGCTTTGGAACACCAAATACTGTAGGCAGCCTCCTCTCATCCAAAATATCAAAAGAGTTAATAAGTCATAAAAAAAAAAAAAAATAAAAAAAAACATCAATCAATCAAGTCATAATTATGGTCAGGCCTCTTGTGATGAATGGCTTACACATTCAGTGTATTGTTTTGGAAAATATCCCCTTTTCTGATCATGTAATTTTTGATTTAAAATCCTAGATGTTTCACAATGCCTTTTTATGACATTTAATGCTGCCTATTTTATAAATTCCTATTTCAGGTTCAAGGTCGTTATTATTATTATTATTATGCTTTTTGCTAATTATATCACATATTGTTTTTCAAGTAGTTGTAAGAAGTTTTATATAAAGTTTAGAGGAATTCTTTTCAGTTGTAATCATTAGTGAGTTGGTAGGTAATATTATGTGCCTAGTCTGAAGAAGTCCCTTCCTGAAGCCGAAACATGATATTTGGGATTTTTTTCTTATTTTGTAATTTGATTATCCACTATTAGTCTGACATATAGATTTGTATATCATATGCAAAGAATGAGAGAGATACAGAGAGAAAATTTTCATTTTTTTTATGTAAAAAAAAACAAATTTAGAAAAAGATCACTTACTCACTTTTGTTTATTAGACATTGAATTGTGTCACTTCATGTCCTCCATAACTTGCTTGACTTTTCAGCTAACCTGATGAATATTTATGTTTTTCTATAACTAAAAAATTTGGAAAAACCAATAACATTTTTGCTCTTGTGTATAAATACTTGTTACAAAATGAAATTCTCACATTTGCCTTGATAAAGTCCCTCAGAGGACGAAACTTATTGGCTTAAATAAGTTTGCCTTTCGTCTTCATTCATATTGTCAGATATACTCTATCCGAAATAGATAGATAGATATGGATAATCTAAAACAGATAGATAGATAGATAGATAGATAGATAGATAGATAGATAGATGAGAAATGCAAATAAAATATATTTTTAACAATAAATATTAAACTTGTTTTAATAAAATTGATATTAAAAAAACATAAGAAAAAATGTCCAGATTTAAGATAAATTCAGCTCTTTGTCATTTTGTAGAGTTAGTAAATTCTTGGAAATGTACAAGTGATTTCATTCAATTTTCTTACCAAAATATTTCAAAATTAAAGAAAATTGGTGAAAAACAAACAAAATTTTTTCAGTTTTGGAAGGTACCGCAGATTCCAACAAGTTTCTGTGAGTATATGGAATGATATATTGCAAACTTTTCAGGCAGTGCAAGAATTAATGAAGAACTAATAGAAATATTTTCCATTTTAGAAATTACTAGAGACACTGTTGTATCAATAATGTTCAGTAGATCAAAGAAATAAATTTATAATCCTGTGAACAACAAAGTTTGATTGGTTTTTCTACATTTTATCAACCTTTTTGCAGGTTATTTAAAGCCAGGAAATATTTTTAAATTGGATATTTTTTTGGTGGGGGATGCTAATTAACCCTTAGCTGAGAGAGTAGAAAAGGTAGATTCATACCTTTCCAAAGTGTATTTACGCATAAAGGAATATAACGAACCTAATGGGAATTGAAACTCTGATCTCCGATTAACAATTCCAAATCATTATCCATTACACCACCCGCACATCCAAGCTTACAGCACCTGGTATTCTCAAGCCGTTGCCCATCTAGGTATTGACCAGGCTCAATATTACTTAACTTTGTTGATCATACAGGAACCCATGTTTCAATGTGATATGATCATAAGCCATGAATAATAATGCATTACTAGATAGCTGAAGCAATAGTTAAATTAGCAAGTATTTTTTATACATAATTATCTCTTGACCTAAAAGAAAATTTTGAAAAATTGCACAAATTTTTATTTTTCTGACTTGGGGAAAAAAAAAAATTTAAATAATACTTTGATAATATCGATAAACATAAGTTAAATCAAATATAACATAAGTCAATAATCACTTTCACATTTTTTTAATAGAAAAGTTTGCTTAATGCAAGGCTCAAGAGGCACTCAATAGAGAGTGTTGTGGTTATAATGGTAATGACGTGATATGAGTGAAAGGGAAGGTAGTAAAAAGTTATGAGGATAAGTAAGATAGATAATGATTGAACCTTGACTTGTAGAGGTTAAGATTGCAGTGTTCGAGGAAGCATCCCTGAGGGAGTCTGTTCCACAAAGTAGCCGTTCTCATGGGGGAAAACTGAGTGGAACTTCCTCTATTTATCCAGGCATATGTCAGGGCAGTCCATAACCCAAGATTTCTTAGGTGTGGCTGTAGGGAATTTAGTGAGGACTGTAATATGCTCCATACAAGTTTTTTATTTATTTATTTTTTTTCTTACTAAAGTTCACTCGATAGAAGGCTCAAGAGCCATGCAAGGTAGAGGGTTACTAAAAAAAGGTGTGTATATAAATGGAGGTAGAAAGAACTGAAGATTAAGACTTGAAGGCTTAAGATTGTAATATTCAAGGAAGCAACTCAGAGAGTCTGTTCCACAAAGTAGCAGTTCATACTCTGAAATCAGTATTTCAAATTTCAATGCCAAAATTGATTCTTCTGTATTCAGTCTGTGAGTTAAGTGCCACATGTAATACACACTTGGGCGATCATGTCTCTTTTGATTCATGACTAAGTTGAAGATTTTCTCACCGTAGGTTGACGTTTCTTTCTGCTGTATACTGGTTGCCAACCAAGGTTTATAGGGACTCAGTCTGTCCTTCTATTCAACCCATAGCTGAGGGGCTGGGTGGAGAGAAGAGATTGATTCATAATTTTTCCAAAGGTATTTGTGCATAAGTGAATCTAACAAACCTGATTGGAATTTGAGCTTGGCTCTCTCCCATCCTTTACACATTTAAAGCATATTAATTTGTAATGATATCAAAGTCTTGTGTTAAACACTGACAAATAAAATTAATTCAGTCTTATGCAAAATTGAATTAAGCTAAGATGCTCAACCATCCTGGTCTTATGAATTGAAATTACTTTTATATTTAAAAAAATTTGTAATATTTACATTATTCAGACTGTTGTCCCCCATCTTTATTGCTATATTCCCAACATTTCAGCTTATGTACACTCCGGCCTTCTTCAGGAACGTACAACAACCAAAACATTGTGAATATGACAATAAAGATGAGGACAACAGTCTGAATAATGTAAATATTACGAACATTATAAATTTAATAGTGTAAATATAGACAGATGTTAAAAAAGATTTATCAAGCAAAAAAAATTCTTTTTTACAAAGAATATAAGCAAAAAAGGCTTGAAATTTCTAATTAAAATCTTTTGTTGTTCCATTTTTTTTATTTCAAACATTTTATTTTTTATTTCTTTTAAACATGTAAATCTGTAAAAATTAAAAATTGTAATAAAATATTATGTTTACCCTAGTTATGATTGCCATTTAGTACACATTGTTTAGTATAGCACAAAGCTATAAGTGTGGGGTACCCAATGAGGATTGTCTTCACAATCTGTTAGATAAGCCTGTCAGACATTGATTCAAAATATGCATTTATGAAGACTAGTAGCTTAGTGCATATTAACATATAATCACCTTATTATCAACACTTAATAAACTTTGTATAGTCTGGCACAAGGATATGGGAATGACACCCCAGTGTGACTCAAGCTCACTATACATTAGTAATAATGGTTTATGGGAGTAGCTTGCTAACAATTTAACAGGAATGCCTATGATTACTTGTATTAATATTAATATATAATCATCACATTAAATGGTGTCTAGATGTCTTCTTTTTATTCCAATTACTTTTGATAGATAATAATTGACACAAATATTGAATTATTAAAATTAACTGTTTGTTATTTTCTTCTTGTTTTCTTTGTATGAATGGCCATAATGCCAAACAGAGGAAATATTGTGTAACGAAAAAAAAATAGTGAATCCAGTGTAGCTGCCTCATTTTTATTCAGTTGCAGTTTTCAATCTGCCTTGATACAATCGGCCAGCCTGCTTGCTCTTCTCAATGTACTTGTAGAAAGATGATGATCATAAAAACGGATTGTTGTTGACAGTGTGTTCTGGGAGTTGTTATGCCGACAATGACGATGACGACGACGACCACGACGACGACGACCATGACCTATGAAAGCCAAAGCAAGCAAATCAATTGTAAAAGGCTCGGTAAAGCTAGAATCATAATTAATTGGCTGAAGATAGCAGCAGCAGCAGTGAAGGTAGCACTAACAGCAGCAGCAGCAGCAGCAGCACTCGTTTCTATTTCATTCACAAAGGATAGTGAAAGTGAGAGGAGGCTGACCTTCATTTCACATTTAATTTACAGCCTTTCACAAGTACATAATGGTGTGTGTGTGTGTGTGTGTGTGTGTGTGTGTGTGTGTGAGCGTCTGTGTGCATGCGTAATACAGTTATGTGTGCGTGTAAAGAGAGAAATACAGAAAGAGAAATAGATAAGAACAAATAGATAGAAAGACAGATATGTCTAGATGTCGTTAAGTGACGTTTATGCATATGTGTGTGTATGTGCATGTGTAATTGTGTTAATGTTATTGTGTATAAAGAATGAGAGAGATAGAGAAAGAAATAAGAACAGACTGAGACATCTGCATGTCTGTCGGTGTGTGTGTGTGTGTAATTGTGTTATGTGTGTGTATACACGATCAGTTATATATGTGTGTGTATGTGTAAATAATGAAATAGAGATATAAACAGAAATAGATAAGAACAGACTGAGATAGATAGATAGATAGATAGATAGATAGATTAGGAACAGCATAAGACAGATAGATATAGATGTTAAATGACATGTACATGTATGCGTGCTTGTGTAATCGAGTTATATATGTGTGTGCACATATTGCTATTTGTGTGCGCATGTGTACATATTAAACATTTTCAGTTACATATATGTGTGTACATGTTAAGTCATTTCTGTGCATGTTTGCATGTTAAATTACTTATGCATGTGTGTATACATGTAATGAAGATATATCGTTTGTGTGTGAGTGTATGTATGAATACATGTGTCATTTGTGTGAGTATGTATGTCTACATGTGTGCCTGTGTAATCCAGTTTTATGTGTGTGCACATATTGCTATTCGTGTGCGTATGTGTACTTGTTAAATATTTTCAGTTACATATATGTGTGTACATGTTAAGTCATTTGTGTGCATGTCTGCATATTAAATTACTTATGCATGTGTGTGTGTGAGTGTATGTATGAATACATGTTGTGTCATTTGTGTGAGCATGTATGTCTACATAGTAAATTATTTGTGTGGTTATATATAATTGTGTTCTTTTATATCAAATTAGTGTGTGTATATCTACATGTTAAATTGCTTGTGTGTATGCATGTGTAGGTGCGGCATATTTTTACATTCTTCTTATTTTGGGATGACAAAAAAGAGAATAATATTAAAATAGTCCTAATTTTATGAGTTCTAATGTCAACAAGAAAAAAAGCAAATAAACAATAAACTTAGTTAAGTTTAGCAAAAACCCACAAGTATGGGGCTCCCAGTGAGGATCAAACTCACAAACACTAACCATTAATTACATTTCGAGTTGATTTGACATTTCTTTAAGAATAAAATCAGAATAAAAAAATGCTATATACCTTTTGGGGCACAGATGATGATGGCTCTCCACAGATTCCTTTTTTTTTTTTTTTTTTTCTGTTATCAGTGAATTGCCATGACATCTTGGAAAAGAGAGTGGAGTGTTTTCTCATTGCTTTCTCTATGGTTTAGAATTTCCTTCTTTTAAAATGATTGTCACCTAAGACTAGAAAGGTTACTATTTAACCCTTAGCTGATGGAATAAGAGACACATTTAGGCTTTTCTCAAGAGCATTTATGCAAATGTGAATGTGAATATTAACATCAAATTTGGTTTAAGAATTTGTAAAAAAAAAAAAAAAAAAAAAAAAAACCTTTTTCTTCTTAAGGTCATGAAGTTGATTGTTTTCATTTAGCAGCATATCAACACTTCTATGAGTCATTCCATGACAAAATTTAAATATTTTGTTTGCAATTTTATTATTTGGGAGATAATAATGGTTTTAGTTTTACAAATTTTACTAATTAATCCATAGCTGGGGGAGGAAAAGAGATGGATTCATACATTTCTGAATGGTATTTGCACATAAATAATTATAATGAACTCAACTGGAAATT
The DNA here is from genome assembly GCA_903632075.3 of Acanthosepion pharaonis. Taxonomy (NCBI): domain Eukaryota; kingdom Metazoa; phylum Mollusca; class Cephalopoda; order Sepiida; family Sepiidae; genus Acanthosepion; species Acanthosepion pharaonis. The sequence continues at coordinate 593,853 of CAHIKZ030000283.1, read as the reverse complement.
GGCTTTCGATTAACAATTCCGGGCCATTATACTTTACACCATCCATACATCCAAACTTACAGCACCTGGTATTCGCAGGCGGTTACCCATCTAAGTACTGATCAGGCTCGGCATTGCTTAACTTTGGTGATTGTACAGGTACCAGTGTTTCAACATGATGTAGCTATAAACCAAGGTCATTAGAAAGTGGTTATTGATTTGGTCTATGAAATCATGTGGAGTATGTTAGATTCTCACTGGGTGACTTATTTTTATGGCCAGACTATGTTAATATTAAATACATAATAAAATCTGTGAGACAAAAACAAAAGTGAATATGATTATATGTCTTATACAGACTAGCATGCTTATTTTGGTTGTTATAACCACATTGCTTCAACAGTTTTACCCTTTTTGCCTTCAGGTATCTATCATCATATTTGGTAACTATTTTGAAATTTCAGATTGAACCCTTTATTAAATCTACAGGGGTGACTTGTTCACATTCTGCTTTCTATGTGTAGAGGAGATAACTCATATAATTTCATACAAACCAGTCATATTCGCTTATTGTGTCACTTGTTTGATTTTTCCACTGAAACAGAGCTTCTTCTTCTAATACTACTACTACTTCTTCTTCTTCTTTTTCTTCTTCTTATTTGTGCTGCATCCTTTTCAGAACATGGGTAATCTTAGCTCTTCAAACCTTTCTTTGCCTTGTGACCCTTAGCAGTTTGTGTCTTTTTGTTAAAACTACCCCACCCCTGGCCAGCTATTCTGCCATCCATTCACACAAGGTCTTCAGGTAATTGGCTTGCTATCTTCCCCTATCTCTCTTTCCCTCAATATGCCCTGTGAGGGTTATGTTTTCTGAGCCCTCTTTCTGCATTATGTGTCCAATGAATTTCAACTATCTCTTACTGACTCTGAGCATAAGTGTTCTTTTTGATGCCATTTTCTTTAAGACTTTCTTGTTGATTTACTCATTTTGTCCATGGAATTCTTGGTATTCTTTTCTAGAAACACATTTCTGCTGCCTCCGGTTTTCTCTTCATCTATGGGGAGATTGTCCAGCATTCACTGCCAGATAAGAGGACGGATATCACATAGAAATCCAGCACTCTTTACTCTGTTTCTTGCGGACTATTCCCTAAATCAATATATCATAGTTAATATAGAAAAGATTATTGCAAACACACAAAAATGTCATGTTCCTTGTCTTATTTTTGTAGAAACAATATCTATCTGTGGATGTAGTGTTTCATGCAGTTTATTGTATGCAGTATTGTATACGGTGTATTGCATTATTTTATGCAGTGTATTATATGCAGTGTATTGCGTGCTGCATTGTATGCAGCATATTGCATGCAGTATTGTATGCAATGTATTGCATGCAGTATTGTATGCAGTGTATTGGTTAGTGGCATGGAATGAAAAATCAGTAAACCGATTTTAAATTCTGGTGAAGTTCCTTACACTCACTTGAGTGGCAACCAGTCTGGGAGAAGGACAACACTGAATTCAAAAGCCAGCCAGCTGAAACTATACTAAAGATAGTTAGACATGTTACATCTGGGAAAAAAAAAAAAAGCAAAGATAGAATTCAACAATTTACAAATGATCTGACTGGAGGGCAATTATCCAGAATGTTGCTGACACCAATAGGCGCAAGAAAGGATGGATGGATGGATGGAATATCTACTTCTATTGATAGATAGAACTGTCATAGCTTATTTCATTCACTATTACATCATTGTTCTGATGAGCTTTCTAATATGGTACCTTGACTTTACAAATTTAAGTGTAGTACTAGACAAATGTGTATTATGGTGTGTCGGATAACAACTCAGAATGAGAAATCAGAAAGTCAAGTTTGAATTCTAGTAAGGTTTGTTGCATTCACTTACACACAAATACCCTGGGGAAAGGTATGAATCCCTCTCTTCTCCCTCCAGCTATGGGTTAAATAGCAGGATAGACTGGGCCCGGTAGCCTTAGTTAGCAAGAAATGGTAACTGGCAGTGGGGAAAATCTTCTGCTTAGTCAGTCATAAATCAAAAAAACATGATCACCAAATCATGTATCGCATACAGTACTTAACTAACTAGATTGGCAGTTCTCATCATTGAATACTCAAAATTGCTAGATGTAAATCGTAAGTTCTATGCTAATAGTTTCTTCTCTTGCACATCTCACTTGTGGAAATCTCTTTCAGTTTCTTACTTTCTAGTCTTTTAAATGCAGTATCAATTCTTTTCCTGTTCTTTGTTCTCTCTCTTCAATAATTGTAATATAGCCGCACTCTAAGTAGAAGCTCATGAGGCTTTAGAGCTGAAAACATTTATTTTATTATAGTGGATGGTTACAAGTGAGAGCGGAGAGGGATGTGCTTATTTTATTACCACAATAATGTTTTTCTTTTTCTCATATTCTTTCACACGCTGTAATCCCTTGCATTTTAATGGCTTTATTGCCTTGTTTAGGGTGAAATTATTTTAAAAAATAAACTACAGTGTTTTGTTCTTCTTAAATAGATGACCGCATACTTAAGCCAAAACACTGAATTCATCTTCCCAGCAACTAACATGCATTGTAATATGCACTGATGCAATATCTACTTCTACTGACAGATGGAACCACTATAGCCACTTATTTCATTAACTAAAGTTGCTACTACTGCCATTCATAATACTTTCTAATTCAAATTCATTCTGTCTGTAGAGACACCAATAACCTTACTGCATGTAAAAGCATTTCTTTTATACAACAATTATTTTTCAATATGGTTGCCTTCCTTGTTAATGCACTTAGTTATCTGGTGAATATCGGTCACATAGACTCAGCATTATACAGCCTGACCTCTTTAATCTAGCACTTGGTGCTCCAGCAACCCACATGGTCTGGCATTTTTTGAATCAGCCAACATTAGTTCATAGAGCAACTATGAGGGCAGTGCCACACATTGTTTACAACTTTCCACAGCAGCAGATTATTTTGGTGATACAGTCTTGTTCATTTTATATATATAGCTGCATATTTACCTATTCAGGATAGTATGTATATATTATTTTTCGATTATAGGCTTTTTTTTTTTAGCCTTTGGATTGCATGAAATGATTGTTTTATTTTCTGTTTTAAGCTTTGTTCTATGTTTGATAACACAGCAAAATATATGTGGAATGAGCTGGCAAGACTGTTTGCATGATAATGGTAATATTAGCCATTTCCCTATAAGGAAACATTTGATATTCATCATGCTTTCGATTGAAATTTATACAATCTTTCTCTTAAAACCATTTTTTAGAAAAATATGTTTTTTAAGTCCAGTAGTTAATATAGAAAAGATTATTGCAAACACACAATCACTCTTTCCACTATTGATGAAGGTTTCCTTCCTAACCTTTTGTTTGAAGTAATGTGGAATATCAACATCTTGATTATGTCATTATTTTCTCTTTGAGTTACATGTGCTATCCATTTTATTTATTACTCTCTTCCAGTACTTTGAGGTTTCCTTCCTAACCTTTTGTTTGAAGTCCATTTTGATTATGTCATTATTTTCTCTTTCCAGTTACATGATTTTTAGGTTATTACTCTTTCCAGTACTTTGGGGTTTCTTCCCTAACCTTTTGTTTGAAGTAGTGTGGAATGTCAACATCTTGATTATGTCATTATTTTCTCTTTCAGTTACATGTGCTATCCATTTTAGCTGTTATTACTCTTTCCAGTACTGGTTGGGGTTTCCTTCCCTAACCTTTTGTTTGAAGTAGTGTGGAATGTCAACATCTTGTTATGTCATTATTTTTCTCTTTGAGTTACATGTGCTATCCATTTTAGCTGTTATTACTCTTTCCAGTACTGATTGGGGTTTCCTTCCTAACCTTTTGTTTGAAGTAGTGTGGAATGTCAACATCTTGATTATGTCATTATTTTCTCTTTGAGTTACATGTGCTATCCATTTTAGCTGTTATTACTCTTTCCAGTACTGGTTGGGGTTTCCTTCCTAACCTTTTTGTTTGAAGTAGTGTGGAATGTCAACATCTTGATTATGTCATTATTTTCTCTTTCAGTTACATGTGCTATCCATTTTAGCTGTTATTACTCTTTCCAGTACTGGTTGGGGTTTCCTTCCTAACCTTTTGTTTGAAGTAGTGTGGAATGTCAACATCTTGATTATATCATTATTTTCTCTTTGAGTTACATGTGCTATCCATTTTAGCTGTTATTACTCTTTTCCAGTACTGGTTGGGGTTTCCTTCCTAACCTTTTGTTTGTTTGAGTGTGGAATGTCAACATCTTGAATGTCATTATTTTCTCTTTGAGTTACATATCCATTTTAGCTGTTATTTTCTCTTTTCCAGTACTGGTTGGGGTTTCCTTCCTAACCTTTTGTTTGCTGTTAATGTCAACATCTTGATTTCCATTATTTTCTCTTTGAGTTACATGTGCTATCCATTTTAGCTGTTATTACTCTTTCCAGTACTGGTTGGGGTTTCCTTCCTAACCTTTTTGTTTGAAGTAGTGTGGAATGTCAACATCTTGATTATGTCATTATTTTCTCTTTGAGTTACATGTGCTATCCATTTTAGCTGTTATTACTCTTTCCAGTACTGGTTGGGGTTTCCTTCCTAACCTTTTGTTTGAAGTAGTGTGGAATGTCAACATCTTGATTATGTCATTATTTTCTCTTTGAGTTACATGTGCTATCCATTTTAGCTGTTATTACTCTTTCCAGTACTGGTTGGGGTTTCCTTCCTAACCTTTTGTTTGAAGTAGTGTGGAATGTCAACATCTTGATTATGTCATTATTTTCTCTTTGAGTTACATGTGCTATCCATTTTAGCTGTTATTACTCTTTCCAGTACTGGTTGGGGTTTCCTTCCTAACCTTTTGTTTGAAGTAGTATGGAATGTCAACATCTTGATTATGTCATTATTTTCTCTTTGAGTTACATGTGCTATCCATTTTAGCTGTTATTACTCTTTCCAGTACTGGTTGGGGTTTCCTTCCCTAACCTTTTGTTTGAAGTAGTGTGGAATGTCAACATCTTGATTATGTCATTATTTTCTCTTTGAGTTACATGTGCTATCCATTTTAGCTGTTATTACTCTTTTCCAGTACTGGTTGGGGTTTCCTTCCTAACCTTTTTGTTTGAAGTAGTGTGGAATGTCAACATCTTGATTATGTCATTATTTTCTCTTTGAGTTACATGTGCTATCCATTTTAGCTGTTATTACTCTTTCCAGTACTGGTTGGGGTTTCCTTCCTAACCTTTTGTTTGAAGTAGTGTGGAATGTCAGCATCTTGATTATATCATTATTTTCTCTTTTGAGTTACATGTGCTATCCATTTTAGCTGTTATTACTCTTTCCAGTACTGGTTGGGGTTTCCTTCTAACCTTTTGTTTGAAGTAGTGTGGAATGTCAACATCTTGATTATATCATTATTTTCTCTTTGAGTTACATGTGCTATCCATTTTAGCTGTTATTACTCTTTCCAGTACTGGTTGGGGTTTCCTTCCTAACCTTTTGTTTGAAGTAGTGTGGAATGTCAACATCTTGATTATGTCATTATTTTCTCTTTGAGTTACATGTGCTATCCATTTTAGCTTGTTATTACTCTTTTCCAGTACTGATTGGGGTTTCCTTCCTAACCTTTTTGTTTGAAGTAGTGTGGAATGTCAACATCTTGATTATGTCATTATTTTCTCTTTGAGTTACATGTGCTATCCATTTTAGCTGTTATTACTCTTTCCAGTACTGGTTGGGGTTTCCTTCCTAACCTTTTTGTTTGAAGTAGTGTGGAATGTCAACATCTTGATTATGTCATTATTTTCTCTTTGAGTTACATGTGCTATCCATTTTAGCTGTTATTACTCTTTCCAGTACTGGTTGGGGTTTCCTTCCTAACCTTTGTTTGAAGTAGTGTGGAATGTCAACATCTTGATTATGTCATTATTTTCTCTTTAAGTTACATGTGCTATCCATTTTAGCTGTTATTACTCTTTCCAGTACTGGTTGGGGTTTCCTTCCTAACCTTTTGTTTGAAGTAGTGTGAAATGTCAACATCTTGATTATATCATTATTTTCTTTTGAGTTACATGTGCTATCCATTTTAGCTGTTATTACTCTTTCCAGTACTGGTTGGGGTTTCCTTCCTAACCTTTTGTTTGAAGTAGTGTGGAATGTCAACATCTTGATTATGTCATTATTTTCTCTTTGAGTTACATGTGCTATCCATTTTAGCTTTATTACTCTTTGTACTGGTTGGGGTTTTCCTTCCTAACCTTTTTGTTTGAAGTAGTGTGGAATGTCAACATCTTGATTATGTCATTTTTTCTCTTTGAGTTACATGTTATCCATTTTAGCTGTTATTACTCTTTCCAGTACTGGTTGGGGTTTCCTTCCTAACCTTTTGTTTGAAGTAGTGTGGAATGTCAACATCTTGATTATGTCATTATTTTCTCTTTGAGTTACAAGTGCTATCCATTTTAGCTGTTATTACTCTTTCCAGTACTGGTTGGGGTTTCCTTCCTAACCTTTTGTTTGAAGTAGTGTGGAATGTCAACATCTTGATTATGTCATTATTTTCTCTTTGAGTTACATGTGCTATCCATTTTACTTGTTATTACTCTTTCCAGTACTGATTGGGGTTTCCTTCCTAACCTTTTCTTTGAAGTCGTGTGGAATGTCAACATCTTGATTATGTCATTATTTTCTCTTCTAGTAACTTAACTTGTGCTATCCATTTTAGTTGTCGCTGCTCTTGAAAGTCCTCAAGTGATGTTGTTTCAGTTATATGGTACAGTTCTTTGTGAGTGTTGTGCAAATCGACAATTTCAAAGAACAGTCTTTGCCAAGACCCTCAGGCTTTACTCGCTCAAAGCCTTTTTTTACCTTTGATCTTAGAAAGCAGTTGTATACAGCTGAGAGTTTAGATATCTCTGGACAGGTTTGGCACCCTGCATGACATCCATATGAAAATCTCGATCTGATGAGGCTATCTAGGATCATGACTCAAGTTTTCAGGTTGATATTTTGGTTTTTTAGCAATTTGCAGTGTTGGGTGAGGCTGTCATTGTCTGCGATCTGGCAGTATTCTGATCCCAAGGGTTCTGGATTAAAGATGGATTATACAATGAACATTTCAGATCAAAATTCAGTTGGTTGTGGATATATTGATCTCTCTTTGTGTATGTGTAGATGTATATGTAAGATAAGTATATTATTATAATACAGAGTTAAAATATAATGAAATATCAGAAAATATTTAATATAAATTCTTTAAACATAGAAATATAAATTAACACCAGGTTATATAAATTATATGCTTATATGCATGTATCCACACATAGACATACATGTATGACAGTAAAGAAAGATTGTCTGAATGCATTTCTTATAATATGTATAACATTCTAAGTTTAAATAGAACTTTGAATAGTTAGAACATTCACATTCTGACCGTTAGACCCAGGTTCGAATCTCACCATGGTCAATTTGTCAGGCAGGAGACATCCTGATGTTATTCGAATGGAGGGGTCAATCCCAGTGTATGGCACCTTTGGAAAATGCCTGAAAACCACACCATGGGTTGGCCCAAGAAATTGGGTAGACAGAACATGGGGGCCGTCAATAGGCGTGCTAGCACAAAGTCACAAGTCATCGTGGCCGAGGGCTTGAGCGTGTTGGCCTTGTTCAAATTGTTGATCACGCTAGATAACACGCTCTTTCCCAGAAACTGTAACTAAGGTCTGATCATCATAGTTGCAGTATAAACCACAGGTTGGCTCTGTGGGTGTTGAATAAACACAAATGCACCTGAGCAAGCATCTGCAATAGGGATTCGCTAGCCACCCTAGTAGAATGGGTATCCTCAAATATGAGTGGCCAGCTATACAATATGTGTAACATTCTAGGTTTAAATACAAATTTAGGCATAGTCAATGTTTACAAATCTTTACAACCCTAATCATGACAAAAAACTAGCCCAAAACTACTAGATTTCATCAGTAATATAATATGTATGCAAAAAGAAAAAGCAATCTTCTTTCCTAAAGTCCAACTTCTTTTTATTTCTCATTGAGAAAGGACATAGGTATGTCCGAAAATTCCAAGTTTTAACATTTTTCTCATCACACTTCTATTTAGTTTAATAGTCTAATAATATACAATAAATATTACTATTTTTATTACCATTAGTGTTATCATTCTTATTATTATTGTTGCTTTGTCGTTGCTCAAATTTCTTTCATAGACCAGATATATCTACACACACATACCCACACTGTCACACACACACAATTAAAGAACTCTCCTTCCCAAGGCCCAACTTCATTGTATTTCTCATTGAGAAAGGACATAGGTGTGTCTAAAAATTCCACGTTATAACATTTTTTTCTCATTATGCTTATATATATATATATATATATATATATGCACTCAATATAGCACATTTACTACTGGTGTTAATAAAATAGTGCTTGATGTAATATAACAGTGCTATAAATTATATATTAAAAAAATTACAAATTTTTTCCTCAATGGTAGCAGAATTTGTAGTTTCATGCGTAACACAATCTTCTCTTCAGGTGCTGAATTGAAATTGACCATTACATAATGTAATTTTTATTATATATATATATATGTGTGTGTGTGTGTGTGTATTTGTGTGTGTGTGTGTATTTGTGTGTGTGTGTGTGTGTGTGTGTGTGTGGCAGGTATAAAATGCAACCCTTTACAGCTGAGTTGTGTTGTAAACAAGTGGGACAGCACTCCTAACAATTACTGTACACCATTTGCATCACCTCCATCAGGCGGTCACAAATATACAAATATATCCCACTAAAACTTTTGGTGAACATATTAACACAGAAATTAATATAAAATAATAAAATGCGAGGTGGGGGGGGTGGACAGAGGTGTCAACACTGCATGGTGATTGTTAGTTTCATATCTATAAATGATCTATCTACAAATTTTCAGCACACTTCCCTACATCCCTATAAATAAATTCTTAAAAATATGAAGCATCTATAAGATTAATATAAATCATGGTCTTTCTTGCGCGTGTAGATTTAGTTGAAATAAAATCCATTTTTTATGACACTATTTGATCAGTGAAACATGTTAAAATAAAAGCCTTCCAAACTGTTATATATTTACCATGTTGTTTTATATATACACACATATATATATATTTAAACATATATTGTTAAATATAACAGACAATGAATGTCTATTATGTTTGATCATGTGCCGTTCTGAGCTTCGTATATTTGCTTTAATTTCAGGTGAATATAAAGACAAAAACTGTCCAACATTTAGATATTTTTTTATTAAGTTGTTCCTTGATCTAAACTTTTGACACACATGAACCATCTTCAGAGTGGTTATGTGGACATTTAAACAAAGATATTCATTATCAAAGATGATATTCTGTTATGTTGACATAGAATATTACTATAGCAGATGCAAGTTATAAATTCCTGATGCGGTTCTATGATGTACCACATAAGAGACTGAAATATTAACAACAGAATCATATGTCTAAATGCAATGTACATATATATAAAGTACCTGAAAACCATGCTATGGTTGTGAGTGAAATTGAGTAGGCAGAACTGTTCAGGAAGCTGTGAGTGTTTGTCCTAGCATGAAGTTACAAGTCATCGTGACTGAAGTTTTAAGCGTACTGCTATTGTTCCAAGCTGCTGATCATACCAGATTATATGCTCTCTCCCAGAAACAGTAACTAAGATCTGCTCAGCATAGTTGCAGTATAAACCTCTGGTGGATTCTGTGAGTGTTGCACAAATACAAAATGCTCCTGCGACAGGGATTGGCTAGCTGCACTGGTAGACAGGTGTGCCCGGAAAACAAGAATAGCCGACCATTTGTATAATAAATAAATATAACAATTTTGCAAACTTTTACTGTCATGTTTTGCCAATAAAGTGGTGTCATTTTTCTTGTGATGCTGATTCATTCTTGAAAAATGCCAAAGTCTGCCAAATTGTCTTATAACTACTCTTTTACCATTCTGCCAGACTCTGATCCAACTTCACACACACATGAGCACACAGGCACACACATTGTTTCAGTACTGTAGAATTACCTGTTTATTACATGAAATTTAATTAACTGCTTTCATACTAAAGAATAGACATCAACTGTAATGTTGATGCCAAATTTTCCATCACCATGTTTGTACAACATTAGGGAAATCTTAGAAGTGCCTTTCAGATTTTTTATTTCAACCAGTCAACTATAATACGTTGTTTACAAGCATCAGAAAAATTCTGAAGTTTGGGAAATAGATTTCATCTGGAGTGTCATACAGGAATAGAGTGTCGCTGCCGACACTTGGGTTTGAACACGGATCACCAGAGAGGAAGCACAGTTGACCTCATCTTAAAATAATTAGATCATGTGATGGGTAAAATATATATATATATATATATATATATATATATATATATATATATATATATATATATATATATATATATATAGAATTAGTAGCATCTGACTGAGTATTGTTTGAAGGCGTTACTATTAATGTATCTCTGATTTACAAAGTCTCTCCTACAAACAGGTATTACAAAATAGAGTAAAGGAAAATAAACAATTTTTTGTACAAAATTAGAGAAATCTTAGAAGTGTCTTTCAGGTTGTTTATTTCAACCAGTTAACAGTAATCACATTGTTTACAAGCCTAAGAAAAATTCTAAAGCTTGGGAACTAGATTTCATATGCAGTAAAGGAAAATAAACATTAGTCAATATTAAAATAATTGTTTTTTTCTATTTTTTTAATGGCTAAAAATGTATTAAAAATGGATTTATATAGAAAGATTATGCTGTGTTAATCTTCTAACTGGCAAGGCATACCAGTTTTGATACTGGTAAAGCTTAATTTCACATAGCACAGGTCAAATGTGTTGAGCTAATCTCTGAAGTGTGTGTGTGTGTGTGTGCAACATGTATTGGAAATGAAGAAGTTCCCTATGAGATTTTATCATTATTGCTAATGAAAGAAATAGTCATTAAAAAATTAATGATAAGAAGAAGAAAATTTTTATTTAAAAATTTAGTAATTATTTCATAATTATTTATTATTTGATGGCTAGATGTTTATGTAACCTGTGTTATCATAGGTAGGATTTATTAAACAAATTGTTGTTTACTTTAATGATTACATATGTTGTGATAACAGAAAAAACTCCCAGTGTTCACAGGAGCATTGAAACAATAATCATGGCTCCATTTTGTACCAACTCCTTTTAACCTAGAAGACGTATGCAAGCAAGATTTGTTATTTTTGTCTTAAACTACTTTTTGAGCAAAGCTTTCACTCTAAGGTTGTGCATTTAAAATCAAGAGGCAAAAAAATCATACTTTATAATCAAAGTCTTTTTCTTTATAATCAGAAAAATTTAATTTATTCTTGCAGAAAAAATGATTATAGCTAATTCAGCATAATACAAGGTGTCCCCAAAAAATTGACATCATTTTAAAAGAAATTTATATTGAAAACTACTAAGTCTAGCTTAATGAAATTGAACAGTTTAAGTGTTTAACATCATAAGTTTATTATGGGACCGATTGCATAAGTGTTCAATATATTTTTAACTTGTGACATGGCACACGTCAATTCAGTAGTTAAGCTTTTGCCAAATATGCTGATGTTGATGATGGTCTACCAGATCCTTTAGCCCTGCACAAACGGCCTTCGTCTTTAAATTTTTGGTACCAAGTCCAAATTTGTTTGTCAGTTGGTGAAGCTTTTCCAAATTTTGTATTGAATGCATGCTACTTGGGTGATTGTGTGCAAGCATATTCCAAAATGCAAAATGATTTCTCTTTGGGAGTGAACGGCATGGCTCAACCTGAAAACAGAACAAAAATAAAACATTAAATATAAAATCTTGATCTGTTTCTATACTTTCTGTGAAAATTTGAGGTTATTTCAACAAGAATTGCTAAAATTATTGGCCTGCGAAATGATGTCAAATTTTTTGGGACACCCTTGTAATTGTTTTATGAGCTCTCTTCTTTGGTACCATGACCACATGAATTTAAGCGCACTACTAGATTGACAGTTAGGTCTCATTCTTTTTTGTTGGAATAGTTAGATGTGACTGTAAGCTCCCATTCTAACAGATTTATTTTTTTTTGCGCTTCTCATCAAGTAATGCAAACTTCTAAAGTGATGGGATATTAAGATTTTTTCTGATTTTCTCAACATAAGATTTTAGATTTGGTGGTTTAGACACTGATGTAATGAATATGCATACACCTGGGTTCCCCCTCACAGTAATATGATTGGCTGGTGTCAGCCATAAATACAGACTGATGTGGAGGTACAGGGGGACACCTATTGGCTACGCCTATTGTCTTTGGCTATTGCCTACACCTATTGCCTACCACTACGACAAGGACCAGTCCATTGCGGTTACCTGCTAGATTGTTCTACCCGGTTACAGTAGTCCAAAACCACTTTGCTACTTCGAACAAATATATCCCTTTCCTGGACATATCAGACATTAATGCCCCCATGATAACTGGGACAGTAGTGGCCTGAATGTTCCCCATTCTGATAACTTCAAGCCAGATGTCAATACATTTCTTGAGCTTGTCAATTTCTTTTACCTTGATATTATGTTCACCTGGAACATGCACGTCAATGAGAAGGCATTTTCTTCTTCATCTTTTTCAATGATGGTAACATCTAGTTTGGTAACCTGTTTGGATGTTGAATTCCCACAAGATCTTGACTTGGTTATTTTCAATCACCTTGTGGCAGTACCGTTTCTTGTCAACTTCAACTCTGCTCTTCTGGCATAGGCAGAAATGCAGATAAGATGCCACTTTATCATACCAATTTTTCATTCTTATTAGTTTATGTATACCATCTCAAAATGATGTCAATAATAATCTGCAAGCTTCGATTAAGGCATGAATAAATGACTGCATTTAATTAGTCAAGTTTTCAATAACAAAAAAAATCTATTTCTATTACATCATCAGCAAAATCCTCTGCATCAAGATAGGCAAGTTACCCATCTCTATGTAACAATTTTGATTGATCTTGGCACAAGATGGAAAAGGTCATTCACAGTTCTATGAATAATTGAAAATTATCATGTAGAACATTAAAATAGAATTTGGTGATTTTTGATACAACATTTCATTATAGTAAGCTTAGTAAATATCAAAGTAGATAAGCCGTCCCCAACTTGTAGATTGGTATAACATAATCTTTCTACTCTCCAAATAGTCCTGTGCCATAGTAAGCTTAGTAAATATCAAAGTAGGTAGACCCTCCTGTATCTGATAGATTGGCACAAACTGCTCTGATAAACTTTTTTTCCTACTACTGTGAATACATGAATTTAAGCTTGCTACTAGATTGGTATTTAGGCCCCACCTTTTTACTGTTGAAATAGCTTAATGCAACCACAACTTCTACTCCAACAGTTTCTTTTCACACATTTCCCAACTGTGGAACTCCCTTCTGTTTACTTGCTTCCCTAATAGCTACAATTTTCAAAAATTTAAATGCAACATCAGTTGTCATCTTCTGTCTTCTTGAATCCCGTTCCTCTTTTGACCTTTCCTCAAGCCTCACTATTCTCAGTTTTCTCTTTCATTCCCTGTAAACTCCTGCAGGCTAGTGGCATTCCCACCTTTCTTGGGGTTAAATAATTAAAAAAAAAAAAAATCTTCAGAACTTCCATTTTACATTTGTTTGGTTTTGTGTTATTGTAAGCTGAGTTTAGTGACTGTCACTTCCTCCTCCTTTTCATTTGGTCCTGTCCCACTTGAAAATATAACAGATTATTTTACATTTCAGATAGTAACTATATATTTT
>CAHIKZ030000283.1:555000-575000 GCA_903632075.3 Acanthosepion pharaonis | reverse complement strand
AAAGGTTAGAAAGGAAACTTCCATCAATAATAGAAAGAGCAATAACAACTACTGAACTTGAAAACCTACTATACTTAAAAATTGTTTAAAGAAAAAGAGTATAAATTTCAACCAAAAGCAGCAATGGCTGCATGGTCAATTACTGTCAAATGTTTCCTTATAAGAAAATTATGCCATCAAAATTAACGGCAAGAAGGAATGTGTATTATATTGTAAGTTACTATTATATGAATTATATTGTAAGTAATTTTTGTTTAAATCAAGTACAATTTTGTAATTTAAAATAGTTTCTTGTTAATGTTAATAATTGAACAGTGTATAATTTATAAACACCTCAAGAAAGATATCTGTATTTTATCCTGATTTGTACACATGCTTTTGTGACACACCTTGGGTGTTCTTGAGAGTCAAATTTGCTGAGAAATTAGAATATCATTGCTAGTGATAGTCAATCCCACAATCCAAGACACCTTGAAGAAAAGTAACTTCATGTGAAGTTTAATTCAAGACGAAATAAAATATAAACCTTGGCCAAGTTTTGTCTGAGATATATTTATCTCCTCTCTCTATCCCTTTTTATTTTCCCCTCTCTCTCTCTTTCTTTTGTCATTTTTTTCTTTCTTTGCAGTTGGTGTATCTATTTCTTTTTGTGGCTACTTTCCATCACTCCTAATGCTTTGATCGTAGCTTGCAGAGAGAGGGAAAGAGGAGGATTGCTTTGTAGCTTGTCAGCATGGTAGCTTTTTGCGTGTGGATGTGAATGGGGTCATGACTTATGTCTGTCTCAAGTCAAAATTTTACACACTGCATCTCAATTGTTACACACAAAAAAAAAACTTATATATATCTCCATATAGCTTATCTTGTATATCTTCATAGATTATATTGTAGATAGTATACAAATAAAAATACATAGCCTAACATTATATACCATCTTTTTATATAGTGGACCTTAAGTAATTTCTCTGCAGTTAAAAATAAACATTTGATTCCTGTTGTGAGGCACATTTTCTTCTGTAAGACTTTTCAGTTATAGGCTGGTAGACATTAATTTCACTCTTTAAAATGAGAAAAATAGGGATGTCTATTCACATGTGTATTCACTAGATATATAATGTATACCCACTGACACTTATAACAAAAAGAAATAGTAAATATATCTTGTATATTTTCATATACTATATTGTATTTTAGGAAAATTTATGACAAAATGGAAACATTTTTTCATGTGACATATTTCATCCTTAGGACTTCATCAGATTAAAGTGCTGTTTATGTTGATATGATTACACATGTGTATGAATAAGAGGGGATGCTGACATTTTAAATTAATTTTCTTTTAATATGTGTTTTGAGTATATAATATCATTATATCATATTAATATTTTCATATAGCATATCGCATGTCATATATTTTCATAGCCTCATTTGTATATCTCACATATCTTCATATTATATATTACACAGAGAGAGTGACAGATAGACAGACAAATACCCTCACACATATATAGACACACAAACACATACATACAGAGAGACACATACACATATATATACACACACAGAGACACACATATACACAGAGAGAGAGAGAGAGAGAGAGAGACACACACACACACATATATATATATATACATACATACATACATATATATATATATATATAATTTATAAAAAGTTCAGAGACTTAGTTCCCAATTTTCAGTTTCTTCAGTCAGGGACAAGATAAATCAATTGAATATATTAAGAGGTTTTGTATCGAATTTAAAATTAGTTAATGTTTTTCTATAATAAAAACAATATTATAAAATATCGAATCATTTCTATAATACCATCTATAATAATGTTTTCTCTAAAGACAATCTTATAAAATATCATTTGAATATTTATAAATATAATTGCTCTATTTTGTTAGTAATGTTTGATTTAAATCTTGGCAACTGGTAAACTGATTTTCAATGCATTTTTATCGTAAAATAATTTGCAATACTTTTCTTCAGTAAATCAGCCTAAAATATACTCAGATCATTTGTAAACATCTATGCCAATGATATGACTATATACAGGCACACATCTAAAACTCTTGTTGGTCAGAGATTGGCGACAGATCTCTCTTTTGATCTTGCACAGACTATCCAGTGGGGTAAAAACTGGCTGGTTATATTCAATGCCTCAAAGACCAAGCTAGTTACATTCATTGCCGATCAGACCTTGAATTACCACCAATGAGGATGCCCCCACCCACAAGGAGGCACCATGCCTTGAAAGACTATTGGGCCTCAAACTTGCACCTGACCTCAAGTGGAACTTGTACATACAATTCATTGCTAAGGATGCTGGTAAAATGGTCAGCTCCCTGTACCACTGACTCCTCCTGCTATCCTTTAACTTTACAAGAGCCAGATCAGGCAAAAAATGGAGTACTATATATATATATATATATATATATAGTATGCCGTCATTACTGATCTGACCCCAAACTACCACCAATCAGGAAGCACCTTGCCTTGAAAGACTGTTGGGCCTCAAACTCACACCTGACCTTAAGTGGAAATTGTACATACGATCCATTGCTAAGGATGCAGGTAAAATGGTTGGCTCTCTGTACTGCTCCAGTAAATACCTGAATCCTCTTAATATCCAGATCAGGCCAAAAATGGAGTACTGTTGTCATATTTGGGTGGGAGCTGCCCAGACCTCACTCTCCAGCCTTGATAGTTAAAAAGTGTCTCTGAGCCCTTGTGGGTGATGAATTATTCTCTACCCTTCAACCTCTCTCCCACAACCAGGATGTGGCAAGCCTCTCGCTACTCTACCACTACTTCCACAGAAAGTGCTCGGATGAACTACATTCTATGGTCCTGCCTAGGCAAACCTTCACAGCAAGAACACACCATGCCACTTATATAGTAGCAAACTACTCTCATTCCCTCTGTATTCCATTAGTGAGGAGTGAGTTCCACTCAAGCAGCTTCTTCCCACAAACCACTGCCCTGTGGAACCAACTCCCAACTTCACTACAATCTTAACCTGTTCAAGGCTAATGTTAACCACTATCATCTACTCCTATACAAACAAATGGCCTCCAAATGTAACCCTCTGCCTTGAGTGGCCCTCAGGCCTTGAAAAAGGGTGACCCTCGCTATAAAAAAACCCCCAAAAAAAACATTTTCAATTCATCTGCATTATAAATATAATAACTATATTTTTTGATTAGAATTTTATTTATTCTTGAACATAAACAATGCATTTGTCATTGTCAAATAATTGATTATACATTTATATAGTAAAATAATTAGCAATTCATTTCCATTATATATTACTAGCTTAAAAGGGCAGTATTTAAGTTAACTCCTGCAGAGGGCACTTGATTAGTCCTTCATCACAATAGGTAGGGAGGAGCAGATTCAAAAAGCAACAATGAACTACAGAAGAACTCAAAATTAATCGCTGCATTTATGTACTGCATTAATATTTATGCTTACCTTTTAAAAGTTCAATGATAATTCTTCTGCTGCCAATTAATTTAAAGACAGTTTGATGTACATAAGTTCTTACTTTTTGTACAAACCATTATTTTTATTTCATGGGTGATTTTCACTGGATCTCGCAATTAATTTTGATCATTCCCAAATTTATTGCCAAGTTATAAAAGTTGTTATCGTACAAAAAAATTTGTTGCAAAAAATCATGTAAAAAAACCACTGAAAACAATCATGGTAATGAAAATTTGGGAATCCAGAATTTCAGAGTTGTTAGTCCGGATCCATTCCAGAATGTTTTTAATTTGTTCATGGAGTTGACCTGATTCCAAAATGGTATGATATGTTGGGCTACGGCCTCTCAGAGTAAAGTTGAAAAAGTATGACACATTGACATTTGCATTTATTATATAAATTTAAATATCTTATTCTGTCAATAAAATTTCCTTCAGTAACACTGATTTGATCCCCATTACAATCGTAGTGTTAATGTTAGCTGTTTCCTTACAAGGAAACATTCAGTATTCATTGACAAAGCAGCTAGTGCTACTTTCAGTTGACATTTATAAAATCTTTCCATTAAAACAATTTTTTTATGAAAATAGATTTCTGAAGTCCAGTTGTTATTGCTCTTTCCAGTTTTGATGGGGGTTTCCTTCCTAAGCTTTTGTTTGAAGTAGTGTGGAATGTCAACATCTTGATTATTATTTTCTCTTTGAGTTACAAATGCTATCCATTTTAGCTGTTATTACTCTTTCCAGTACTGGTTGGGGTTTCCTTCCTAACCTTTTGTTTGAAGTAGTGTGGAATGTCAACATCTTGATTATGTCATTATTTTCTCTTTGAGTTACATGTACTAACCATTTCAATGGTTGCCCTAGATAAAAGTTCTCAATGGGGTTTGATGGGGAAATGGTGGAAAAAAATACTTGGTCAACATTACAGGCACCTGAAAATCATTTTAACAAATTATGTGTAAATATCTCTCCAAAAATGAAAGGTAAAAATATACATATGTTTTTAAGACCATTCTAATAAATTTATTTTCTATTTCTTATATATCTCTTTCAGTATCTGACACACGTTTCTATAATTATTCTATATATTTCTTATATGTATTTCTTTCTTTCAGATTCCTGAATGTGAGGAACATTGAAAAGCCAACGCATGGATTCTTTCTGGAGAAAGTACGATGACCTTTAAATACAATGAAAAAAATAACTCCTTTTGCAAGATTAACTCTGCTGGTTTGTATCTTTTCTCTCTCTCTCTCTCTCTCTCTTCTCTCTTTTCTTTTTTTTTTTTTTTTGGTAACCTATCTTGTATATATTAGTACATGATTGTAATTTATTAAGAACTTTATTTGCTTTATTTGCAATTTTTTTCAGAACTCTTCATTCTAAAACTTTGCTGGATTATTCATTGTGAGAAACCCACAAGGTTACATCATCATCATCATCCTTATCAAAATAATAGTAATTAAAAACTAAAAGAAGTGCCTAGGGAAAGTTGGCATTGAGACCAACATTGTAGACCTAAAAAACAGCTATCATTTTCTCTGTGAGGATTCTCTGAAAAGGTCTTTGAGTTGTTATGAGACTTGTTGACACCATGCCTCAAGAAAAGAGTTTCCATTAGCTACGTAAATGTGTAACACCAACATAACTCTTCAATAACAACCTTCTAAAATATGCACATCTCTTCTAATTAAAGCATTAGGATTGTTACAAACCTAAATTATTAAACAAATATTAAATAGGAATTAAATTAAATATAAATTTTAATGTCAACTTGTATTTTTGTCCAAATTAAAAGAGGTAAGACCTAGAGAGTTGAAATTAGAGATCACAAAATCTATCAGAGAGATGAAATTTAAATTTTTATTATTGTATTATTCCAAAATTTTAATACATCAGCAGATAGCTATTAATGTCAACAAATGAGGACAATTAGTTATCAATTAAAAGAATTGGTAATTAATGTATAATATTATCCATAACTACATGTACAAGAAGGTCGTTTGATAAAAGTTAAAAAAATAATCATGAATTTTTAAAAATGCATAGTGTTGAAAATTCCTTTTTCCACAATATAGCTGTTTGTGCGATGTTATAATGCTTATTACTTAAACTATAATAATACTGAATAATTTTTTTTTAAACATTAAAGGATATTTAATCATATATCTCTAATAGTTGTAGTTATGTGTTTACAAAACTTGTTACTGTAGTGTCTCACTCTCTCTCTCTCTCTCTCTCTCTCTCTCTCTCTCTCTATATATATATATATATATATATATATATAAGATAAAAATATAGTTTTAATGTATGCTATATTTATGGGTTAAAGTGCTCAGTATCAGGGATAGAGATATATTTGAACAGGCATCCCCAAAAGAGCACATTTTCATTTTCTTTATAGATTTAACTGTTTAAAAACTACTCATATACAGGTATCCACTATATATATATATATATATATATATATGTGTGTGTGTGTGCATGTGTGTGTGTGTGTGTGCATGTGTGTGTGTGTGTGTGTGTGTTGTATGAAATGGATTAAATCCAACAAATATTTTAATATATTTTCTGTTTATAGGTTGTTTTTATGGATACACTTATTTGAGTAAATGCTCTGTTTTTTTTTTTAATTAAACAGTATTAATTACACTTTAGTGGCCTGAATGTTTGAGAAATTTCATAGAAAATATGTCTTCTGTATCCTATATGGAACTGTCATTAACCTTGACATGCTATGACTGTCCAGCCACAGAGAACTTTAAAAGCAGTAATTCAAGCTTTGCTAAACTGGAAGATCTCTGTGGCTGAACGGTCATAGCATGTCAGGCTTAATGACAATTCCGTATAGGATACAGGTTCCATTCCTGTCAGAGGACACATATTTTCTACAAAATTTCTCAAACATACAGGCTGGTTAATGTAATTAATAATGTTTAATTAAAAAAAGCAGAACATTTACTCAAATAAGTAGCCATAAAAAAAAAATGTATAAATAGAAAATATATTAAAATATATATATTTTCAAGCATGTTTTATTGAAATTAATAGACATGGGCTACTGCTTAATTTCTTTTTACATTTTTCTAGTTTACATATAAGCTGTCACATATCCAGATTTAATTTAATTTAGGAAGAAGCTGTCCAAAGTTCATGATGATATTATTTAAGTACTTTCAACCATCTCAGTAGGTTATCATCAGAAAACTATTACCGTAATGCTCATAAGCAGCTACTTGGGTAGTACATGATAGATACATTTTAAGGAGGATTGTTGGTTTAATATTAGAAAGAAGGAACAAAAAATATTTATATATATATATGTGTGTGTGTGTGTTTTTTTTTCTTCTGTAGGCTCTTTGATAGTGATATTATTAGTAAGAAGACTTTTGATATCCTACAAAGCAAAAATCTCATAATTTGCTTTATTTAAATGTAATATTTGATTACCTTTCTTAGTAGAATGGACATTATATTTATTCAGGAAATATGTTATGATTAGTTGGCTTTGCCAAATGATGCACTGGAGTAGGAATCTGTGAAATTATGGGTGGCAAGGAGAAACAGATTTATTTTTGTGTGTGTGTGCATGCGCGTGTGTGTGTGTGTGTGTGTCTGTGTGTGTGTTCAAAATAGCTTAAAGATTACCAGTATAGAAAACAAAATTGGCAAACATTTCATTTCTGGCTGAAATTGGTTGTGTTCATTTAGTACATATGTCCTTGTACTCTCGCATACAAAGATATTTTGCCAAAAGATGTCTCTTATGATTGGTTAGCACACACACACACACACACACACACACAAATGTAACGTGTGTCTATATATACATTTGTGTGTGTATATATATACGCATATGTGTAGTATGTGTATATACATTTGTGTGTAGTGTGTGTGTGTGTGTGTATATATGTATACATATATGTGCAGTGTTTTTATATATATATATATAATGTATGTCTATACGTTTGTGCATGTGTATGTATATGTGTGCATATATATATATATATATATATATGTGTTTGTATTTATATATATATGTGCGTGTATGCATTTATATACAGTGTAACTCGGATATAAGAGAGTTGTCGGGACCGGAGAAGAAGTCTCTTATATCCGGGTTTCTCTTATATCCGGGTTTCTCTTATATCCGGGTTTGATCTATTATATATACATTAACACAGGCTCTAATTTGGGACCAGAGAAAATCTTTCTTATATCCGGGTTTCACTGTATATGTGTGTGCAAGTGTCTATACTTTTCTGCATGCAATTGCAAATTATATCATTCTTCCTTACTGTATTGTGCCTCTCAAAATAGCCATAAACATAAGTTTGTTCCTGATGATTGCCTCACGCATGAAACTTTAAGTAGTTTCAATGTAATAAGGAACAACAATATAATTTTTAAATATATGTCTTGGCCTTGTACTTTATATCGAGCATTGTTTTTTGTCCTCTCTGCACTCTCTGTACTTTATATTATTTTTTATATGTGCACATATATATATATATACATACATGAATTTGATATTTCACTTTTATAGATTTATAAACATTTCCCATGTGTTCTTTGTTCTATCATGTTATTCGATTGTAGTCATTGAATTGCCTCACATTGTGCCAATATATCCTATTCTATATTTTCTTACATCTGTGTATATTACTGCGTTACTTTGAGGTCGCTGTATAATACTGCATTTACTTTAAATCCATTTATAAAACAGTACTGCATGTACTTTAGATCAGTATATAGTGCTATGTTTACTTTGAATCGTTGTATAAAACTTGGTTTACTTCGTTTAATTATAAATCAAATTAAAATTTGTGATGAATTACATATTATATAATTTTTAGTTCTTCTCCATGCACCAACTCCTTCAAGTTTTTCATTTTTCAAATTTAATTGAGTCATTCAAGTTTAATAAAGAACAATATTCCCAGCAGAACGAATCTATTATCTTTTTATAATAATTTGATTTTTCTTCTCTCTTCATGCATTTTTCTAAGAAATGCAAATTTGCTAAGTAGGAAATCATATAACAAATTGTCTTTGTTGAGAAAATCCTCAAAAGAAACACGTTTTTTGCTTTGCCATGATTTATTTGTTTTTTCTTAGGAAGTTTTTTTGTTTTTTATAAGTTTCTTTGAAAGATATTTTTCCCTTTTTTAGAATAAAACCTGTTTTTTTATCTGTTCATCATATATATTATATGTGTGTGTGTGTGTGTGTGTGTGTGTGTGTGTGTGTGTGTGTGTGTGTAATTGACTCTCCTGTTGATTTCAATATATGACTGTCTTATAACTAAATCAGTTTAATTTTTTTATGCATGACATCACATTTGATTCCTACTTGTGATTTATACACAAGGCCACAGATGACTGAGGATTTCAAAACCGGGGGGTTAATGATGATGATGCTTTTACTTTTGTTCTTGCTTCCCTTAGACATTGAAGACATCCAGTTTCAAAGTCACTGATGCCATTTATATATATATATATATATATATATATATATATATATATATATATATATATATGAATATGATAGTGAACATTGAGTGCTGATATTGATAAAATAATGCTCAATGTAATATAACAGTGATATTAAGTATATATTAATAAATATACAATTTTTTCTTCAATCCATCACCTAAAGATTGCTTTGTACATGAAACTCTGAGTTGTGTTTCTCGTCAGGAAAAAAAGTGTGTGTATATATGTGTGTGTGTGTGTGTGTGTTTGTGTGTGCGTGTGTGAAGTTCAAATAAAATGACTTATTGCAAATATAATGAATCAAACTAATTATACTGAAATTATTTAAATTTAGGAAAACTAATGAGGAACAAATTTAATTTTAAAAAGATTAAATTGACTTAATTTTTCTTTTAGTGTCTTTAATAACTGAAGTTGATTCAAACACTTTTTATTTCTGTATGTACAGACAATTTTTTTTTTTGCTATAAAATGTTTTGTTGGTAATTCTATTATATCTGCTATAATAGATATTGTTGATAATTTTCTTATGTAAAAATGTGTTTTTATACTTACATAGTGTTTTGTTTTGGTGTGCGTGGGGGGGGGGGGCTTCACTATTTGGCCATAGCTAGAACCTTAACAGGTGCTTTCTCCCAGGGTGTACCTGGAAACAACAGCAATTAAGAGGTGCTTCCACACTCCTCAAAACCTCCAGTCAGAGGCTTTGCTGCCAGGTGTAGGGTTTGGGTAGAGACAATAGATGAGTTTCAAACAATATCTGACAGGATTTCCTTCTTGTCTGAGAAGGATTATTCATAACTTGGAAAAGTTGATCATTAAGATTAGTCAACACAAAACTAGTTTTTAATTGTATATGCCTTAAAGAACATTTATATTTAAAGGGTGCAATGGGTAAATTGTTGCCATTTTATGTATTTAATTTTGCACATGCATGCACATTGTTTTTGATTTTGTCAACTGCACACTATACTAGCGTCAGTTGGGTGCTGACTGTGATAAAAAGAGAGTTATGATGCAATTCACTCATCCAGAAATTTGGAAATGGCATATTGTACTGCTTAGCATTTATGCCAGAAGCTTCAATATGAACATTTCAGAGTGTTTGGGTGTCAATCTGAGGAAAGTGCAGAGGATTCGGAAAGAGTTGGATGAGTCTAACGGTTGTTGCAAAGGTGTTTGGAGTGATCACTAGTGATGTCAACGTTATGCTTCCATTCATTCTCCCACAAGACCTCAGACTCAATATTGGAGGCCTGCATCAAGTGCCTTGAGGAGGTAGTGTTGCCCTGGGTCAAGAGTGGCTGCTGTAAGACCCTTTGTCTGGCAACAGGACTCTACCCCATGCCGCACAAGCACGGGGACCCAGTGATGGCTGTCAGGCAATTTGCTGTGGCCATATCAGCCTTTACATCTGGCCACCTAACTACCAACACTGGAACCCTCTTGATTATTATGCATGGGGCACAGTTGTGTGAGAGACCAACAAAACTCTTTCTAATACCAAATATGAACTGAAGGCAAGGATTATGGTAGCATTCACTAACTTAAACAAGGAGACTGTCCAAAAGAGTTGCAGGAGATTCCAAAGTCGTCTGAAAGCCATGGTTGAAGCCAATATCGATTTTATTAAATAAATTTACTCTCTGGTATTTCAAGATATTTTTATGTAATATACCTGTTAAAATGGCATGTCAGTATTATTTTCATTTTTGCATAATTTAGATCACAATTTAGCCATCGCACCAGATATACACACACATATAAACACACACACATACACACACACACACACATATATATATATATATATATATATATATATATATATATATATAGAGAGAGAGAGAGAGAGAGAGAGAGCACAACTTGTAAGTCTATCAAAACAGATTGGTACCTGAGGGAAAAAATTTTAAAAAAAAGAAAGAACTGGAAACATCTGAACAATCCGATATATATATATATATATATATATATATATAAAAGTGAACATAAAGTCAACACTTAGGCGACAGTCTGGCCTGACATTGCTATATGAAACAGACCTCAGGCCTAAGTGTTGCATATAGCATAAACGAATATTTACACACTATCTCTGATATTGAGCACTTTATCCCATAAATATAGCACACCTTAAGACTATATTTCTTTATATATATATATATATATATATATATATATATATATATATATAGATAAATAAGATAGTTTTATGTTATGCTATACTTCTGGATAAAAGAGCTCAGTATCAGGGACAGACCATATGTAAATATGTAATAAGGATGTAAATACTGTGATCAACACCTAGCAGTGACAGTCTGTTTCATGCTTGAACACAATCTTAATGGGCTGAAGATTGCATTCAAACATGGAACTGATTGCCGCTGCCAGGTGTTAACTTCAGTGTCCGAAAATTCAGACTTCAAAAATCTTTCTCTTCATGCTTCAATTTAGTCAAAATAATAAATAACATTGGCATATTTAATCTACACAAACACACACACACACACACACACATATATATTTAATTCCATATATAATTCCATGCCCAAAAAAGAAGCCATTTTTAAAAAATTAATGGATTTATTTTTAATCTGACACTTTTATTACTTCAAACTTCATTTTTAGTGGATACCAGTTTTTGAAATAGGTGTCCTGTATTATATAACTATTTACTGAAAACAAAATCAGCCAGCAAATTACAAAAAGCACTAAAACATTGGTAGACATTCACCCAAGGAAAGTACACATGCACACATGCATATACATATAATATACATACAACATACATATGTATGTATGTGTGCGTATATATATATATATATATATATATGTATATATATAATATAACATATATATATATACATAATATATGTAATATATACATAACATACACATATACATAATATACGCAGCATACACATAACATATATATGCATATAATATATATGTAACATACATATAATTTATATTCCAAATTATAATCGATGTATCTGTTCAAAATTATTTTACTACAACTGAAGATCAACATGCCTCTACCAAGGTTGACAAGTAGTGTAATAACTTGCATTAATTCATAATCACTGTGTTGTAGCATAAATACGGATGACAATGGGTATGCCCCAATTCCCATAAATACAGTAGCAAATACTGTATATTGGTCTGCAGTTGGAGATTCATTGTGGAATTCACTTGACACACTTCTAGCAGTTGACTTCTTCTATGCACCACTGGCGAATCTTATATGTGTTGTTCGTGTCTTAACTATTATCGTTCATTACCAACCTTTGTTTGGTTATTCTATTCAGTAACCTTCCCTAGGTTACAGCACACTGACAATTCCTTTTTTCTTGGTTTTCAATGTGATTCTATAATAAAATCATTTGCAATGCATTTCTATGTTAAAATCATTTTGCATGTAATTTATTGCATAATATTTCTACAAAATAATAATGATAAATATAATAACCCTGTTTTATCTATAATGCTTTTGAATATTTCATGACATTTTACAATGCATTTTTATTGCAAAGTCTGAAGTGTTAAAATATCTAATTAAAGAATTGCAAAAATTGTTTAATCATCAAATTTCTGAATATCTTATAACCAGAAATATTATGTTTCATATTGCAAAAAATGTTGAAACAGGAGAGTGGGGGAGTAGCTATAATGTCAGTGGGTATGAACAACAAATACTAAAACCTTGCCTAGACACACACGCACACACACACATATATCAGGTTCAAATGCAGCTGGTGCTAAAATTCCAGGTTAGGGTGGGCCTGTTTTGCTCTCATTGAAAAACAGTTTATAAAATAAGGCTTTTTAGTTGGCCACAACCATCAAGCATATTTCACAGGTCAGAAATATACAAAAAAAATTCAACCAATCCATAGGTCGTTATCAAATATATATCTGTAAATGTTTTTCTTGTTAAACAAGAGTCAACTTTTAATATGAATGTCAGCCATCTTATCTACTTACGTTTCAATTTTGTAAATTCTTCAGTTTTGCAAATTATTTCATCCATTTTGTCATTTCCATCTCTCCCTTGTGCAGCAGCAGTATAGTAGTAATGGCTGTAATTTTAGTAACTGTAAGAAGATAGAACCTATGGTTGTAAGGAAGAAAAAGGCCTAGGATGCAACCCTTGATTTTGAGATGTCAACATAAAACAGGTACAGAAGTTTAAATATCTGGGAAGTGTTTCAACAGAGGATAGAAAATGTATGAAAGCACATTGGAAAAGCAAAAAATGCCATGCAAAAACTAAGCAATGTCTTAAGACACAAGAAAATTTTGTTAGAAATAAAGAAGAGAGTGCTGAATTGCTATATAATATCAATCCTCTTATGTGGCAGTGAATGCTGAACAATTTCCTCGCAGATGAAGAGGTGACTTGAAGCAGAGAGATGTGGTTCTATAGAAGGATTCTGAGAATACTATGGATGGAACATGTAAGCAATGAGAAAATGTTAATGAAAATAGAAACAAAAAAGGACATTTACATTGCATTAGAAAGTGACAACTGGAATTTCTTGGACATAATAAGGAAGGAAGGCTTGGAAAAATTTAATACTCACAGGACATATTGAAAGCAAAAGAAATCGGGTGGCAGTGGGTTACTTACCTGCTAAGCTTGTGTAAATTGATGGCAGAATAGGGTGTGGGAGGTATAGTAAAACTACAAATGAAGAGCTAAAATGAATAGGAAGTTATGGAGAACCATTATAGCCCATCTTCTGAAGAGATGCAACACATAGAAGAAGGAGTAATAGAACTCATTAGATTTCCTTAATTCTTTAGCCTTTAATGTGTACATAATCAGATATATATTATAACAGAATGTAGAAGTCAAATGATTTACCTGTAATGTTGGTTGCAAGCTAACCAATATTTAACATAGAAGAATTGATTATCTGACTATTACATACCATTTGCATGTTATTTTGCATGAGTGTATATAATGTGTGTCTGCAGTGTGTGCACATAGTTTGATTGAAATATGACATTAGAATAATACATTACCATCTCATACAGTCTAGACAGCCCCTAACCTGGGCTGAGCAATGAAATCATAAAGTAAGAGACAATAAAAATGGAAATAAACCTAATTTTTTAAATCCTAAAAAAAACAGAGTTAAAAGATTTTCTTGAACCTTTCGGATATTATTATTTTTGGGATGTTATTAATTTCGGGATATTATTTTGGGGGATATTATAAATTGGGATATTATTAATTTTGTGTGTATTATTAATTTTTGGATATTATAAATTGGGGCTATTATTAATTTTTGGATATTATTTTGGAGATATTAATTTTTGAATATTATAAATTGGGGATATTAATTTTGGAATATTATTTTGGGGATATTGTTAATTTTGGGATATTATAAATTGGGGATATTATTTTGGAGATATTAATTTTTGGATATTTTATATTTCCATTTATACAAGCTCATCAGTAAGTTATTCATTGTTTTCCATCTTGCCTTCAATATGCCCTCCTGTGAGTGGCAAATTCTTCAAGTTCTCTTTTTTTCATTATGTGTCCCAGAAATTTTAGCAACCTCCTTAGGATAGCAAATTGAAGAACACGAATTTGATCTTCACTGTTTACTCAACTCTAGTGACATTGTATCAAGATAAAATGGGATTAAAGTCACATGCATAGAGAACTCGATAAGATTCCAACTCACTAAATTCTAGAAATGTTTTACAAGGTTAGCTCATTAACCATTACATGAGAGGGAGCTGCCATAATTATTTAATTTAGAATTGTTTAGCACTTCTACTCCAACAAGTTTCTTTTCTTACATTTCTCACCTGTGGAAGCCTCTTCTGGTTTCTTACTTCTCTGATAACTATCAGGTCATCCCATAAGTTCTGTCCGAATTTTAACTTTTGTTAAAATGAACGAAATTTAAAGAGTATTTTATAATGTTTAATGAAGCTGAACATTATTTTTATGTTTAGATGCATTTAAACTGATCAAATTTTATTTCAGAGAACAATAAAATTAAATTTTGTTTGATTAAAACCCTGCTAACATGGAAGTACCCAAGAATCATTTGAGGCACATAATGCTTTATGAGTTCAAGAAAGGAAACTCAGCAGCCGAAGTGGCTAGAAACATTCACTCAGTTTATGGAGAGGAATGTGTGAATGAAAGAACTTGTAGAAGATGGTTTGCAAAATTCAGAGGTGGAGATTTCACCCTTGAAGATGAAGATCGAACTGGACGTCCAGTTGAGCTTGATGAAAAGCTTCTTGAAGCAGCCCTTGAAGAAAATCCTGCTTTATCAGTTGAGGAATTGGCAGTGGTTCTCAGTTCAAACCATACAACTGTTCATCGTCATCTTCAACAACTTGGAAAAGTTCCTAAACTTGGAAAATGGGTGCCTCATGAATTGTCTGAAAGCAACCTCAAATCCCGAGTTGATATCTGCTCTTCTCTCCATTCTCGGCAACTTGTTTCACCTTTTTTGGATAGACTTGTGACTGGCAACAAAAAATGGATCTTTTATCGAAATGTTAAGCATCGTAGACAGTGGCTTGGTAAAGGGGAAGGACCCCAGCCACAGCCGAGAAGGGAACTTCATGGGCAAAAGGTTCTTCTTTCAATCTGGTGGGATCGCCAAGGAATAATCCACTTTGAATTCTTACCACCTAATGAAAAAATTAATGCTCAAATATACTGTCAGCAATTAGAGCATTTGAACCAAGCTTTAAGGACAAAAAGACCTGCTCTAGTGAATTGAAAAGAGGTGATGTTTCATCAGGGCAATGCGCGACTCCATACAGCAAGAATTACGTCACAAAAGATCAAAGGACTTGGTTGGGAGAAAATTCCTCATCCACTTTATTCTCCCAATCTTGCTTCTTCAGACTACCATTTGTTTCGTAGCTTACAGAATCATTTGGAAGAAAACAGCTTTTTGTAACACAGGAAGAGGTTAAAACTGACATTTGTGAGTTCTTCAATCAAAAGCCAAAAGAATTTTACAGTAATGAAATTAGTAAGCTTGTTAATAGATGGAAGGAAGTCATAGATAATCAGGGAAAATACATTGTTGATTGAATCTGTAATTAAATGTAACATTTGGTCACTTGTTTTCTTTATTCAAAATTCAGACAGAACTTATGGGATGACCTGATACAATGTTCAAAAATGTAAATGCAACCACACTTGCCATCTTTTGTCTTCTTGAATCCCATACATCTTTTGTCTTTTTCTCAATCCTCCCTATTCTCAGTTTTCTTTTTCACTTTCACTCCATGTAACCACCTGCATACTAATGGCATTCCCCCCTTGTGTGGGGTTAAATGATTACAAATTATATATATAATCTTTCTAACTTCCATTTTACTTTTGTTTTTATATCATTGTAAGCTGAGTTTAGTGTATGTCAATATAGGCAGGTTCTTAACAGCTGGGAGATTGGTATAACGTGACTGTCCTCCTTTTAATTTGAACCTGTTCTGTTCACAAAGATGCAGCACCCTGGAATTATCAAACTCACTGCATGGTATTAATGGCCTGCTACATGAGTCCATCAACAATTACTTCTGCTGTGTGGCATTTCATTTTAGAATATGGGCAATTGTGGCTCTCCATAACTTCTTATCTTTTATTTTGTAGTTTGTAGCAATGTCTGTCTTTTTTACTATCCCTCTCATTCAGCTATATCAAATTTAGTATAGAAGATAAGGAAATTGAGCATAGAATAAGTTGGGCTTGGGGTAGTTTTGCTGAACACCAGAAGATACAGGGTACAATGGATAAATTGTCATCATTTTATATTTTTGATTTTGCACATGCACGTTGTTTGATTTTGTCGACTGCACAGTATAGTAGGGTCAGTTGGGCACCATCTGTGAGAAAAAGTGCATCATGACACAATTCACTTGTCTAGAAATTTGGAAACAGCATGCTTTACTGTTTGGTAATTGCACTGGAAGCTCCAATATGAACATTTCAGAGTGTTTGGGTGTCAATCTGAGGACAGTGCAAAGGATTCAGAAAGAGTTAGACGAGTCTGATGGTGATTACAAAGGTACAGCAGCTTGGAAAAGTCACTTTGATCAATCTGATAAGAAAAGAACTCACAAATTTGTTGGTGAGGACCTCAAACTCAACACAGAGGCCTACATCAAGTGTCTTGAGGATGTAATGCTCCCATGTCTCAAGAGGGTGGCTGCTGGAAGACCCTATGTCTGGCAACAGGACTCTGCACTATGCTACACAAGTAGAACCCACTCATGGCTGTCAGACAATTTTTGCAACCACATCACCCCTTACATATGGCCATCTAACTCCCCAACCCCCTTGATTATTATGTGTGGGGCACATTTGAACGAGAGACCAGCAAAAGTACTTGTAACACTAAATATGAATTGAAGGCAAGGATTATGGCAGCATTCACCAATTTAAACAAGGAGATCATCTAGAAGAGTTACAAGAGATTCCAAAGTCATCTGGAGGTTGTGGTTGAAGCCAATGGTGATTTTATTGAATAAATTTACTATTTAGTATTTCAAGATATTTTTGCGTAATTTTGGTAAATATATCTGTTAAAATGAGATATCAGTGTTATTTTCATTTTTGCGTAATATAGATGACAATTTATCCATTGCACCATGTACTACAAAACTAAAACATTAACCTAAAAATTTGGGCCATGTTTTTAAATAGACTCATCTAATTGGGACCTTCATATGAATGCAATGCATGGTGCCAAACTCGTTCAGAAATATCTGAAGTGTAAAGTGTATGCAACTACTTTCATTGATTAGAAATGGCTTTGAGTGAGCAAAATGAAGCCTTTAGGTCTTAGCAAGGATCATCTTTCTTTAAACTTCATAGTCTGGTGCTACAGAATCACAAAGAACTGTACCAAATAACAGAAACCGCATCACTGAAGGATTTTTGACAGCAACAACTAAAATGGATAGAACATGTAAAGAGAAGAGAAACTAATGACATAATCAAGATGATGTCATTCCACACAACTTTGAACAAAAGGTTAGGAAGGAAACTACCATCAGTACTGGAAAGAGTAGAAAGAGTTAGTAGACCTGAGAAATCAGTTTTCCTGAAAAAATTTTTTTAAGAAAAAGAGTTTGTAAATTTCAACCAAAAGTAGCACGAGCTGTTTGGTCAATGAATACGAAATGATTCCTTATAAGGAAACGTTTAATATTACCTTTATCATTCCCAACTCTACCATTCGTTTATATAAGATCTTTAGGTAGGTTATTTACCGCTCTTCTTGTCTTCAGTATGTCCTGCAAGTGTCAAATTTTCTAACCCTTCTTTTCTCATTATGTATCCTAGAAGTTTCTGTCTGTTTTTGATTTTAAGTATAAATGTCCTTTTTGTTCCTATTCTTTTAAAAATTTCCTTTCCATGGTATTCTTAGCATCATTGTGTACAACTACATCTCTGTTACCTCATGTTTTCTATTCATCTGTGAGGAAATTGTCAAGCTTTCCCATATAGGAAGATTGATATTGCATAGCAGTTCAGCACTCTTTTCTTTGTTTCTAATGACAATCAACCATTACATCATGTTAAAAACACCACAGTTGCCAGGCATTTGTCAGGATAAAAATCTCATTACATAAGTGATTAGGTATGTGAGATTTGAAACATCCTATTGCAGTAGGCACTCAGTCAAAAATATTTACTAAATTTAGTTTGGTTAAGCAAACGGCAACAGATCTGTGGTACCCAGTATGGAACTAAGATATGTGTTCGGTAACCACTGGACTACAGCAGGTGCCCACTCAGATCAATAGATTCTTTTTCTTTTTTCACTCTCTCTCTCTTTCTCTCTCTCTCTCTCTCTCTCTCACTCTTTATTTTATTTTTTGTGGTGGTGTTTCTTAATATAAAAAGAAAAAAAAAGGTATTGGCTCAGGTTTTGGCTTTTTTCCAAGAGGGTGGAGTGGCTTCTGTCTGCCTTTCTGATCAACATCTCTATCCATTTATATACATACCTTCACCCCATTTTTACTGGTGAAAATTACTACTACCTTCTCTCTTCTATGGGGTATATATATATATATATATATATATATATATATATATATTCTAAAACAGGCAAAATATCTATATTTTTTTCTTTGTAAGATATTTAATCTAGTAAATAATCTTCAAAGCACCAAAAGTCGTAAACAGGCAGAAAGAAAACCATACAAATCTGGTGTCTTGAACATTCCTGGCATACGAAGAGGACAAATTATTTTTTTTATTTAGTAAGGCTCAATGTAGTCCAACCCAAGGCTACACGTATTGAGTGCCTGGTAAAAAAAAAAAAAGAATTTTCTAGATTAGTAATGATCTTCTGTAAAAAATAGCCTGCTAACCACTCCTCTATGGCATCTGTTTTGGAATTTACTCAGCTATGTTTTGTATGAAACAAGGCCACAAATAAAGAGCACTAAGACTGAGCTCACAAGAGGAATAGTCATGGGGTGTAATGTGCTTGTTAGAAAGATTAATAAGGACATGAGACTAAATCTCTCATACACAAAATGATTTTTTATTCATCTCCAGATTTCAATTAATATCAGTATCAGGGTCTGTGGGTTTAGGGGATTTATCCAAATATGGATTTTATTCTTTTAAGAAAACAAGAGACTCGCTGTGTGTGTGTGTGTGTGTGTGTGTGTGTGTCCCTTTATGGGGCACATATATATCTGCTTACCATCTAGTTATCCTGTGTGTGCACATCCTAGGCACAGTTGAGCCAACCACCTGTTTACATGACAGGTACAGCCACTGATATTCTCTGAAGCCCGAATCTGTACCTGATGGCTATGAGGACACCTTCCAGGTTACCTCTCCAATGAATGTGGCTCCTTTGATGCTCTGGTATGATATTGAGTGCAAAGTCTACTTTGGTATCTCTTAAGGTGAGACTCGTATATAATTATGTTCACCCCAGATCAACTTAAGTTCTCTATTGACATTAAATATAATTCAGACTATCTGGTATTTC
>CAHIKZ030000283.1:517500-552500 GCA_903632075.3 Acanthosepion pharaonis | reverse complement strand
ACTGCAGAATTAATAAGCAGGATGGTCTTAATAAGCTCAGGGTGAAAAGGTAGAAAATACACCCCCTCGAAAAAAAATAAATGTCCCCTTCCCCCCTAGGTATCTAAGAGTATGTTTCGAATGCACAAAAAATATATATGATTTTAGCCTGTCTTATCATCTTGCTAATTATAGTAACCCCTGTTTGCCTTATCACTAGTTTCAGTGACCCCAGAAATAAACAGTTCATAAGTTTTATTTAATAACAGTCCAAAAGTACATGATTAGTGGATATAGACAAAATTCAGATCGGTCAAAGAAAAGTATATTTCATTAAGTCCATATAGTAAAAAGTATTAAAATAATTATAGAAACATTAGCTGTCCATTAGTCCCTTTTTAGCAATGGTTTCACTTTCCACAATTTTACTTACCCATGATCAACCCCAGCAATAAACAAGTCATAAGTTTTACTTAATAATGGTCTCAAAGTGCAAGATTAGTGGATATAGACAAAATTCAGATCAGTCAAAGAAAAGTATATTTCTTTTAGTCTATATAGTAAAAAAGTATTAAAATGATTGTAGAAGCATTGGCTTTCCATTGGTCCCCTCTTGTAAATGTTTTCATTTTCCACAATTTCATTCACCCATGGTCACCCCAAGAAATAAACATGTTTTATATAATAATGGTCCTAAAGTGCAAGAGTAGTGGATGCTGGTAATTCAGATAAGCTAAAGAGAACTCATAAAGTGCTTTCTTTGAATGTAAAGGTAAAAGTTCTTGACTTAACAAAGAAAGAAAAAATATTTATGCTGTGGTTGTTTAAGATCAGCAGTAAGAAAAAATCTTTTGTCCATAACTTTTACTATTATATTTTCTTAACATTGTTCTATTCTTATAGTTATTCTTATCCATTTCTTATTGTGCCTAATTTATAAATTAAACTTTATTGTAGGCATGTGTGCTGAGGAAAAACAATCTATATAGTGTTCAGTATTATCTACAGTTTTAAACATCCATGTGTGGAGGTCTTGGCCCATATCCCTTGTGGATAAGGGGAGACTACTGTACATTGTTATAATTTGTGATAACATTTTTAAAAAAATCAATAAAATCAATATAATATATATAGCTGCAAAAAGCATTTATTCTTTTACTCAATTGAGAGATACATAATGACAGTAATGTCCTTTCTTTTCATCCACATATATAAAACAGTGTGTGTGTGTGTGTGTGTGTGTGTGTGTGTGTGTGTGTGTGTGTGTGTGTGTATAACACTTTTTTCTATCATTTCTATCATCAAAAGTTGTATGCTATATACAGATAGGTAAATTGCCTGTCTTGAAGTTGTGGACTCTTCTGGTGATTAAATAGAAATACAATTTTATGCAATGTTGAATGTGATAAATAAAATCATATAATTATTCAGTGGTGAAAAGAATATTATTTGTCAATTTTAGGGCAGTAGGGTAGAATTTTTTTATCCTAGAAACTGACATATGCCTGTCTATTTATCTATCTCTCATTCAGTTTATTATACCCCCCTCTCTCTCTCTCTCTCTCTCTCTCTCTCTTTATCTATCTCTCATTCTGGTCATTATATCCTTCTCTCTTTCTCTGTCTATCTATTTATCTATCTCTCATTCTCTTCATTATACTCATCTCTCTCTATCTATCTATTTATCTATCTCTCATTTTGTTCATTATACCTCCCCTCTCTCTCTCTCTCTCTCTATTTAAGTATCTCTTGTTCTGTTCATTATACCCTCCTCTCTCTATCTATTCATCTATCTCTCATTCTGTTCATTATCTCTCTCTCTCTCTCTCTCTCTCTATCTATCTATCTATCTATCTCAGTTTGATCATATCCAACTATATAGGTCTGTTCATTATCTATTTATCTCAGTCTTCTCTGTCCCCTGTCTTTTTCTCTTTCCCTCTATTTCACTCTGTCACTATCTATCTATCTATCTATCTATCTATCTATCTATCTATCTATCTCTGTGTGTATATAAAACTTCAATATTTATTTTTTAAAAATTGATGGTAGGTAATTCATTCATCTCTGTATATTGAATGCATCTGTGATGTAGTAGAAATAGAATTCTTTGTTACATTTTAATGAAGTGTATGTGCCAGTTGAGTGATAACACATGCAGACTAGTGGATGATACAAGACTTGGTTCTTTCATATTTAACATTACATTTTATTCACTCCAGAACTCTCAGTTCAGTACTCTGTCAGTTGGAGGCACGGTGGAGTAGTGGATAGCAGCTCAGATTGTGAAATCAGAGAGCCGAGTTCAAATTCCGGTCGAATCCATTATATTCACTTACACTTGGGAAAGGTATGAATCCTCTTCTTCTCCCCCCAGCTATAGGTAAATAGCAGGACAGACTAAGTTCTATAGTCTTGGATGGCAAATGGTCTACCACAGAAAGAAATGGCAACCTACTGCAGAAAAAAAAACTGCCTCGTCAGTCATGTATCAAAAGATCCATGATCGCCTAAGCATGTATCACACATGGCACATAACTGACTGACTCTGTCAGTTACTCTCAGCACCTGTCTGTGCTGCTATTGGCCCACACATTCATCTGAAACGTGGTCCTTAAATGTTTGTCTGCAATACACTTGTGGGTATTTTGGTTACTGTGTGTATCACAAACTTTTCCGATGCTTGCAAAACTGGACGCAGGTTTGGGACCATGTACTTCTGCATTCAGTGGCTGGGAGTAGCCCCAGGTCAACTCCATAGTGCCACTGGCTTCATTGCTCTTTGAGTACAAAGCCTATTCCAGCATAATGCTAAAACTTGACAAATAAAACACAATTATTTAATTATAATTTAGTGCTGAAATAAAAAGATAAGTTGTTTTGCAGATGCATTGTACTTAGTAAATATCAAAAGGTTAAGATATTTTCACCATTTTTGAACATTACAAGTAAACTAATATTGAAATAGAATATGCTTTAAATACACTCAGATTGCATGTTTAAAAGTTACTAGACAATTCTAAAACCAATTGGGCAGAATTTTGAGAGAAAATTATGATGCAAAGAAATTATCATTTACTCTCTCACCTTCTATATACATACATACATATATATATATATATATATATATATATATATATTGGCGGTGACAGCTTTATCTCATATCCAAGAATTTAATTTCTTCTTTGCTGATTGCTTCCTTTATGATGTTGGTGTTAATGACTAAATTCACCGCAAACATTCAGGTTCAGGACTAGAAGATTTCAGTTTCACCAAAACCTTCTCCTGTCATCCATGTCTTATTGTTGTTTGACTTTGCAATATTTGGTTGGAGGTGAAAGAAAATCAAGAGTAGAAGAAAGTGCCAATGGCGTGAATTTGTTTAAGGTGGACCTCAACTTGCCAGGAAGTGACCCACACACTTGATTTCATGACCTTCCTCTGTGACACATGTGGAACAACAAGACATGCAGAATCCAGTTATGAAACTGCAATATATATATATATATATATATATATATATATATATAGAGAGAGAGAGAGAGAGAGAGAGAGAGAGAGAGGTGATGGATTTTTATTACTTGAATGCCATTTTTCGAGGATATCCATATTTGAGTAGACGATCTGTTTATTTATTAAACAGTATATTTATTTATTTCTGTTTAGTGGCCTGAATATTTGACAAAAGGAAAATAAAGAAAGAATATACGCACTCCAGCAAAATTCAAGCCTGCATCCCAGCTAGGCAGGAGAAACTGTTGTTAGATCTGGCATTTTTTGACTGACTTGGCCATAGAGTGCATCATCAATCAAGCAAAGTTGAAGAGTGCCTTATAAATGCAAATGTTTCTCAGACTTTTGAAACAGTTTCATATCCTAACATGAACAAAGCAATTTCTAAAGAAGTAATGGATTTTATTTTTTAATCTGAAAGATTCCTTCAATGTCATTTTTTAGTGGATACCCATATTTGAGTAGATGCTCTGTGTATTTATTAATCAGTGTATTTATTTATTTTCATCTACCAGCCTGAATATTTGAGAAAATTTTATTAAAGAAAAATATGAGCTCTCTACCATGATTTGAACCTGCATTCCCTTCGGCAGGAGAAAATGCCATTAGATCGAATGTGTTTCAGATTGTCTCAACCCTGAAAGGCATCATCAATCAATAAATGAATATATATTTAATAATTAAACTGAGCATTTGCTGAAATATTGGTATCCACTAAAAATAACTTTTATATGAATAATCAAAAAAATCTTTTTACCTCATGTAAGGAATAGACTATTTCAGCAGACGATTAAAGTGGTTGTCTGTCTTTTAAACCCTGGTGTGGAATGAACTTCATTCCACATATGAGTTGAAAAGACAGACGATCACTTTCATCTGTGAACAGAACTTTCGAGAAATTGACCTTCATGTTCTCCTTTGTCCATTTCAAATGCATTTGTATTTGTACTTTTGTCAATTGAGGCTTTATCACTGGTCTCACTGATGTCCCGGCCTTTTTTCAAAAGATTTCTGTGAGTTCTTCTGGATACTGTTACTTCTCCAATGCTCCTGAAAAGTGCTCCACTGGTCAGGCCTGGGTTATTTACAGCTTCTCGTTTCATAACCCTCGTGTGACCCTTATTGGCCTTCTTATATACCTCCGTAAGAGCTGCAACAAATCTTTTCACAGTTTGGTGATATCTTCCAATTATTTTTGATATTTCTAATGTAGATTTGACTTTGGAAAGTTTAGATGTTATAATATCTTTCTCCGTATTTACTACTGTATTTATGTGAATGGGGACATACCCATTATCATCCATAGGTATCATACAACAAAATATATATATATATATATACATATATATATATATATATATGTATAGTCATTCACAGACAGATTGTTTCACTGTATCACAGCTCTTCAGTGTGGATAGACATCCGATTGCTTCAAGCCAGGATTGAAACCTGACCAATTTGGCATCATACGAGAATTCTTTAATTAATGTGAATTCAATTAATGCGTTTTTGATTAGTGTGCTAAAATTTTATATACCAAAATTCAGTTAGTGCATGCATAATAATTGATTATTGCAGAAAGAAATTCTCCCATTTAACCACAGTAACTGAAAATTGATATTTTTTTTATAGTTACTGATTAATTAAAAATATTCTAAAATTTAAAAATGAAAAATGGGTAACTATTTTGTTTGTTTTGTTTATATTCGATTAATGTGTTTTAAATTAGTTTTAATGTACACATTAGTCATACTAATTTAGGGATTCCTGTATATATGTATATCTAAACAGTATATCTTTATTCAAACATGTTTCATTGAATAATATAGACATATTGTGTCTATTTTTTTATACTGATCCTTTCCACCTCTCTAATCAGTTTCATGATGTTAAGATGAAATTCATCAAAGAAGGCACCATAATTTTTTCTAACCCAATCATTTTCTATCTTTTCTAAGATCATCTTCAGGGTTAAATTACAAAGACAAAGAGAGCTGACTTGAAATTGGTAGAAATGCAAAATGGCATTAAATCCTTTATATTGAACTGCTTGTTTTGCAAAAATTCTATAGCTACAATGGATAGACTTAAAATCTCAACATAATTTCAGAGTGCATTCGCATATGTTTTTAAAAATCACCATCACAACAGAATGCTGATTTTATCGCAGTTACAATAAGTTTGTTTTTGTAATTTAACCCTTGAATATGATCTTGGAAAATATCAAAATTACTTGGATTAGAAAAAAACTACGGTGCCTTCCTTGATGAATTTCACCTTAACATCAAAAAACTGATTAGAGAACTGGAAAGGGTCAGTATAAAAATAAATAGATACAATATAGTTTATTATTATTCAATGAAGCATTATATGTAATATTATACATTATTTTTAGTGGATACTCATATTTGTGTAGATGCTCCATTTATTTTTTAAACAGTACTTTAATGCCATTTTGTCTAATGGCATGAACATTTGAGAAATTTTATTAGAGAAAAAATGGAGGACTTTTTTCTCTAATAAGGTTTTTTTTCTCTAATAAGGTTTTTGAATGTTCAGGCTAGTAGAGGAAATAAAATATTGCTTAAAAAAATAAACAGTCTTCTAAAAATATAGGTACCCAATAAAAATAATATTATAGTAATAAAAATACATGTCAGATTAATAATTAAAAATCCAGTTGTGTATGAATGGAGTTGATACAATATAATTCAACTTTATTTTATTTATTTATTTTTTTGCATTCATTATATGACTGATTAAATATTGACAGGACAAATGGTGTACAATAATGATTCTTCTTCTATGTGCCCTGTCCCTTCAGGACATGAGCGATCATGACTCTCCACAATATCCTGTCCTTTGTAACTTTTAGTAAGATTTGTCTTTTTGTTATCTCTCCTAATTCCTGTTCTGCCAACCATTTACACAAACTTGTTAGGTATGTTATGCACTGCTTTCTTCTGTCCCTCTTGCTTTCAGCATGTCCTGTGTGTATTAAATTATCCAAGCCCTCTTTCCTCATTATGTGCCCAAGAAACTTCAACTGCCTCTTTCTGATTCAAAGTGTAAATGTCCTTTTTATTTCCATTTTCCCTAAAACTTTGTCATTGCTCTCTTGTTCAATCCTTGGTATTCTCAGCATCCTTCTGTAGAACAACATTTCTGTTGCCTCAAGTCTCTTCTTCATCTGTGAGGAGATTGTCCAACATTCACTACCATATGGAAGGATTGATATTATATAACAGTTCAGTACTCATTTCTTTGTTTCTAATGCTATTTTCCTGTTTCTTATGCATAACTTTTGAAAGGCATCTTTTCCTATTCCAATGTATCTTCAGATTTTGGTGTTGCATTTTCTGACACTTCTGAGATATTTAAATTTTTGTACTTGCTTGATTTTGATGTCTCTGTTTCACCATTTGACCTTGGGCTGTTCCTTTTACTGACAACAATACAATCATTACCAGGTTTATTTTGTATATCAACTCACTGCTTTTGATACACATGGGGTGTTTTATTACACTAACCTTGAACCAGACTAAGTTAGACCCATTAAATATCTACAGGGCATATTCTGTTCAACAATCATTATCAGGTTTATTTTGTATACCAAAGTAGTGAGTTTGATACACACTAGGTGCTTCATTGTTGCACTTGTATGCAAGATTAAGCTTGGCTTAGTAAATGTCTCTATAATTGGAGACTGCTTGAAAAAACTGATTAAGCAAATACGTTTGTGAGCAGAGAACTGGGATGAATTTGTTGGCCATTGTTTGAATTTGCTGCAAGTGTCATGAAAAATAAGAGGCAGTAAAAAGAGGTCAGCAGTCAATTTCACTTTGTGGAAACCATATTAGTGGTTGCTAAGAGAAGCGAGCTTGAGCAACACTTATTGATTTTGATTTCTCTTACTCTACAAATCAGAACAATTGATGAACACTACTTGTTCGGATTGAGTGGATATTTCCAATGCTTTCTCTGATAATATTTTACTGTGAAGTCGTGAATGACTTTCAGATGAGGTTAGTCTGTAAAAAGAAACTGATGCTTCTTGAGGCAGTCTCATTAAAGAAGCAGACAAAGCTCATGAATAGAGCATATTATATTATGGCTTATGTAAGTGAATCTTCAAAACTGACCATGCTAATTATCGTGCTGTCTATATGGAAATCAGTAAACCTTTGTATGTGTATGGTTTAACATTTAGCACTCTGCATCATTTATAAATATGACTTCCCTTTTTACTCTATATGGAATCCTTCTCAATTTCAGTCAAGATTCTTTTAGGTGTTGCCATAGAAGGACCTGAATACACAACCAAGAAATTCAAATTCAACTTGCATTGGCAGGACTAACATTTTGCTTGATAAAAATAGTCACCTACAGAGGGCTAAAGGTTTTAAAGTAGTGACTGAAATTAATATTTAAGGATTTACAAACTCTTCTTCATTTGATTAAAAACTAAAAATGCCTTAAAATTTAATTTATTCATCCATAAATATCCAAATCATTAGCAACAGTAACAGTAAAACATATTTTATCCGATTGTAGCAACCTTACCCTGTATGTCAATGATTTTCTGATATTACAAGTCTAAAGAGGCTTTTCAAGAAGATATAAGTAGAGACTATCATAACCTATTTGTAAGATGTTGGTTTATACCACAAACTACAACACAAAATAACTCTCTTTTAGAGGAATAAGTGGAATGTTTACAAGCTATATATTTAAAAAAAAAAAATCTTTTCAAAATTAAATCAATTGACGGAGTTGATATGCTGTTAAAAAAGAACAATCAATAAATTCTTATGAATAGCAAAGAAAACAGCAAATATAATGTAATTGAAATTAAAATTATTGATTACTTTATAGCACCCCAGATTCAAAGAGTTGCCAATTTTGCCAAACAGAAATACAAGACACTGCTCAAATTTAAATTCAAATAATTTCTAATTTGCATAGATATATGTAAATTGAGAACAAATGACGTTAATGCAAGGAACCAAGTTATATATTAAAAAAAATTATTAGAAATCAATAAAATTTAAATTTGAATTGAATGTCTTTTTTTCTGTTTAACAACCCTATTAATACATAATGTGCCTTGGTTGGAATTTGGTGTCGAATCATCAGTTTTTCTTTTTCCTTTACCATCAGAAATATTTAATTGGTTATTACAGAAAATGACAAAAGCTAAACAGTAAAGTAGTAGTAATGCCAGTGGGCAGCTGTTTCTGTAAACGCCAGTTTCAAATGCAACTGAAACTGTGATGATTTTGTTTTTTCCTTTGCTACAAGAATTTGGTAGGTCACTATAAATATGGTCATTAGAATGAAAGAAAGTTTTGATGCATTTGTTTAATAAATCCTACCTGTGGTTATCTTACATAAAAAGAATTTTAATGATTTGCATTTTTTTTCTATTGTGAAAGAATTAAAATGCATTTCTGTAGCTGCTCATATAATAAGAAGAATATATTTCTATTTATCTATCCATCCACACACACACGCCACAGGATTCTGAAAGGTTCCCACTTCCAAAAATCCAAACAAATGACAAGACGTATTTTGGGATATGAATAGATCTCTATATGTAATCATCTACTGTAATAAAAATATATTATCTAAAACAAATATTCATTGCCTTGAAATTTATGTATTTTATCATTTTAAAAGTTATTTTTAGTGGATATTCACATTTGAGTCGATGCTCTGTTTATTTATTAAACAATATATTTTTGTCTACTGGTCTGAATGTTCAAGAAATCTTATTAAAGGAAAAGATGCGCTCTCTGGCAGGATTTGAACCTGCACATCCCTGAGCAGAGGGAACCATTGTTAAATCTGATGTGCTTTAACTAACTCAGCCACAAAGACCTTTGCTGATCAAGCAAGGCTGAATAAGATCTTTAAGAAAAAACCCTTCTGATCATAGACTTTCAAAATTTCATATTATATGATTAGTTTCATATCCAAACATATACAAAACAACTTCTAAAGAACTAATGGATTTTTTATTTATTAATCCAACAGATTTTATCACTTTAAATGTTAGTTTAATAAATAATTATATTTATTAAACATTTTTTGTCTACCAACTTGAATATGGTTCTGTTTGATTAATAAATAAAAAAATCCATTACTTCTCTAGAAATTACCATGAGTGTGTGTGCGTGTGTGCGTGTGTGTGTGTGTATTGACAAAATTTGGTATATTTATAAGGGATGTGTACTCACTATCAGAGACAGAACATTTATAAATATAGACAGTGGTGACAGGACATAGGAATCAACACTGTATGGTGACTGTCAATTTCATAACATAATCTTCAGACCAAGACTGTCACCATGCAGCTTTGATCCCGATATCCACACACAA
The DNA here is from genome assembly GCA_903632075.3 of Acanthosepion pharaonis. Classification (NCBI taxonomy): domain Eukaryota; kingdom Metazoa; phylum Mollusca; class Cephalopoda; order Sepiida; family Sepiidae; genus Acanthosepion; species Acanthosepion pharaonis. The sequence goes on along the minus strand of CAHIKZ030000283.1, from coordinate 542,627 downwards.
TATATACACATATATTTCTACAGAATTAAATATTTATTTTGAATTTGACATTTCTATTATTTCAAATGTCATTAGAGTGGACGCTTTGTATTTGAGATAGATGTTACATTACATATATATATATATATATATATATATATATATATATATAATGAATACAGAATCCTTAAAAATCCATGGACTCAGATGTACATCCCTTCCCTTCAGACCAATTTTACAAAATTAAATGGAGTTCAATTTATTCAGGCACAAAGTAAAGAAAAAAGAAAAAGAGAGAGAGAGAAAAGAGAAAGGAAAATGTTTTAATATTAAAAGGGGAAGGAAAGAAAGAAAGGGGGAGAAAGACAGAGCTCTCTTTAGATTTATATCCTCTTTGGAATTATCCCTACTAATCATCAAATGATATTATATATATATATATATATATATATATATATATATAGCATCCTCCTTGCAGTTAGAATATGGATGGAAAATAAGATACACACACACACACACACACACACACACACACACACACACACACACATATATAAATGTTAAAATATAAAAAAAAAATTATTAAATTCATGTTATATAACACGTAAACTAATCCAAAATCAAAATAATTTAAATACTAATTTGCATTAAAAAAATTTCCAGAATATTATTTACTCACTTTTGTTTATTCGACATTGAATTGTGTCACTTTGTGTCCTCCATAGTTTTACCTGACTTTTCAGCTAACTTGATGAATATTTATGGGCATTCTTAAACTTAAATTTTTAAATGAAAAACCAATAACATTTTTGTTCTTGTATATAAATACTTGTGACAAAATAAAATCCTTGCATGCCTTGATAAAGTCCCTCAGAGGACAAAACGCGTTGGCTAAGTTTTTCTTTTGTCTTATTCATATTGTCTTTTTATAGATATACTCTGAAATTTTACATATGTATATATATATACATATATATATAAATTTTACAAATGCCAATGAAAAATAGAATTTCAATCTAATCATAAGACTAATAATTAAATAAACTATTAATGATCATTTGCTAGGTAGAAAATTACAAATTAATTGACAAAAGAAATATTTTCTAAAAGTAGAAAAATAATAAGCACAATATTATTTTTACTTTTTATTACAATGCTCCTGATCAATAAAATTGGTGGTCAGTAACCCTTAAATGGCAGGAAAAGATTACATGAATATGCATGTCAAACAGGCTAAAAAAAAATGTTCACTTTTTTTTAAAGGCTAGTTTTTATGCTTATCTTCATTTTGATTGATTGATTTTCTTTTTATGTCTTATCAACCTTTTAAAGCTTTTATTTAAAGCTGAAACATATTTGGAATTGTAAATATAATTCTTTTTTTCTCTTTTTTTTCTTTTCTTGGCAAGTGAATATTATATTAACTTATAGCACTCTGTAAGTGACTATTTTCATCAAGCAAAATGTCTTGCTGCCAATGCAAGTTGAATTTGAATTTCTTGGTTGTGTAGTTATATCCTTCTATGGTAACACCTAAAACAATCTTGACTGACTACTGTAATTTCAAATATGTAGAACTTATATATAAAACCCTATATTAAGGAGATTCTATATTCAGTAAAAGGGGAAGTAATATTTATAAATGATGCAGAGTACTAAATGTTAATGATTTTCCCAGACACAAGTTCTACTAATTAACCCAAAGCTGGGGGTGGGAGAAGTGATGGATTCATAAGGATTTTTGTGTGTAAGTGAATTTAATGAAACCTGACTATAATTTGAACTTGGTTATCTGATTTCTCATTCCAACACACTATGCATTACACCACCCATTATTTTCACTTTAATTATAAACAAAAACTATAAAAGTGATTTTTTAAAAAAATCTTTTAGGTCATCAAAATAAAGAAAAAGGGATATTTAAAAAATGTTAGTTTCTTAAATGACTTGGCTTGTTCTTTCAGTTTTACTATTACAATCAAATACTCCAGGAAATAATGAAGCCTCACAAATCCTCAAGTTGCCAATTAATTATATAGACTCAAATCAGGAATGAATAATGACCATATCATTGGAAATAGATTAAATCATCAATTGATTAACATTTGCTGATCTCCAGTGAAACATCAATTAATGATGCTTGCTGCTTAAGAGTTAAAACACTATTATTATTTGAAAATAATTTATTTTACTACTATAGAGACAATTTCTGGAACCATTCATATTTAATGTATTAATACTAATAGGCCCCTTTAACATTCTGGTCCTGAGACTTGGGTTTTAATCTCACCAGTGTTGATTTGTCACCATTTTTGATCTCTTTTCTCTTCATACAGATATCTCACTATCTTTGGCCTCTTCTTTCAGATTTATTTTTTAAGCAGATACTCCAGGAAATGATGTAGGCTCATGAATCATAGAGTTGCCGATTCAGTCAGTTATGTGCCATGTTGTGATACATGCTTAGGCAATCATGTATCGAAAGATACATGACTGACGAGGCAGATTTTTTTCCTGTAGTAGGTTGCCATTTCTTTCTGCAGTCGACCAGTTGCCATCCAAGGCTATAGAACCTGGTCTGTCCTGCTATTTACCCATAGCTGGGGGGGGGGGAGAAGAAGAGGATTCATACCTTAGTTATCTAGACTAAAATTATGATTAAATGATGCCCATATTATTCACACTATTTACATTATTCAGATTGTTGTCCTCATCCTTATTGTTATATTCACAACATTTTGGCTGTTGTAAGCTCCGGCCATTTTCAGATGATATCCATTGGAATTTCAAACCGAACCCTTTTATTTAGTCCACAGGGATTGATTGTTCTATTTCCCCATGCCATGCCCTTTCTGGATATCACAGTGACATATGAAATGAAAACAATCTAGAGTGGAGCACCCAGTGAAGATCAAGCTCATTACTCATAATTAAGCTAACAAGACAGTCTTGCTCACTATTACACCACAGCAAGATGCCCAAACATTGCCTTAAGAAAATTGCCTTGTATTACATAATTTGGGAATATGGCTAACATGGATGTTGACTTCCCCATTTTTAAACTGATGATGCCTTATAACCATGCACAGCCCAAATCTGTAGTCAACTTGTATTATTCCTTTCCTCTGATAATTTATACTATACGAGCAGCATGGCCTGGCGTTGCCCGTGCTTGATTAAAAAATCATATGACTCATACAGCAATCGCTATCACTTGACTTAAAATATTTTTGCACTTCCTTGCCTTTAAAGGAGTGCCCTTTGCTATGCTGATGTTGCTACATGCCTTACTTCTTGCCTATCTCACACTGCAAATTTTTTCTAAGTTCTATACTAAACATTAAATCTGTTACGAAAAAAGAACTAAACAAAATGAACACAAAACAATCAGCTTTAAAAAAGGACTCGTAACTGGAAAAAACGAATGAAAAAAAAATGTTAACAACAAATACTTTTTCACACCCAACCCAGTTCTGCGGAATCAAAATCAACATTGAGTTTAAGCAAGCGAATGAGCCAATTGGAGTAAAGTGCCATGCAGATTTAAATTTTTCCCACTTGTGACAAATGCAGCTATTGATTTTTTTTGTATGCTACCATGCTAGTTAACATTTGTGTCAGTCAGCTGTTGGCTCTCACACTGGCCAATAGAATCTTCCTGCCTATTCGTAGCAGCCAGCTATAGGCTCTCACTCTGGCCAGTATAAAATGGCCGCAAATTACATGAAAACTGCTGTAGAAGCATGAAAAATTCAATTATTTCCACTATCGATGGGAGTTGGGAAATGCAAATTTGGTCTTGGCCTTCCCGCTAACTTTGGAGCATGTGCATGTAAATTTTGGTGTAAATCCGTCGAAAATTGTGGCCGTGCATTCGTTAGACACACACACACACATCCTGCCTTTTATAGATTGAGATTATTTGTTTTCTATCTAATTTATCTATTCTATCAAAAAGGATGGCAAAAAGTAAATTGTTTGGTAACATCATTAATATTTGAAAGTTTTTAATTGACAGTTTTTAAATATATTTTCCAATTATTATATTAATATATAATAATACTGAAGGATCAATTCATTACTTAATAGCAATAGATAACTGATCCTCCAGTTGATGTTCAAATAAATCTTATATTAATACAAGTTTACTTATTTTGTTAAAAATGATGGCTTAAGTTTTTCTATTATTTGAAGATTTTCATATATGAATCTTTAAATATTTTTTCCAATTATTATATTATTATTATTATATTAATATAATGATTAGGAAAATATTTAAACATTCACATGTGAAAGCCTAATATGGGAGTATCAATTTGTGACATAATAACAATAGATAACTCCTTAATATAATTTTACAGTTATTATATTAATATGTGGCACTTCTGTGGAGATCAGTTTCTTATTTACATTATACAGACTGTTATCCTCATCTTCATTTTACATTTTCACAATGTTTTGGCTGTTGTACAATACAGCATTCTTCAGGTGATTAGAATTTTGAACCAAACCCTTGAGTTAAAGAGAAATAACTGAGACATCCGGAAGAGGCATGGCACATGGAACTAGAATAAATAAAGTGTTCGGTTCAAAATTCCGATCACCTGAAAAAGGCTGGTGTGTACAACAACTGAAACGCTGTGAATATGGGAGTGAAGATGTGGATAACAGTTCGAATAATGTAAATAATGATAATACCTCATCTCAGAGATATAGACAGATCAGTTTCTTACTTAATAACAATAGAAACCAATCCCCAAGTTTATGTTTAGTAGAATCTTCTTTTAATATAAGTTTCTTCAAGCTGTCAGAAACAATGCCATAATTTGTTTAATCTTTACTATTAATTGTTCATGTGTGAGTTGTTAAATATATATGTTTTCAAATTATTATTATCATACTATATTTTTTCTTGGAATCTTTTCACTGCAGTTTTTATACATTTTGTAACATTCTGCTATTGGCTTAACAAAGGCACGCCCACCTGGCATCACTAGCACAAGGCAGATAATTCTATTACCGCAAAATGTTACAGTCATTACTGGCAAAAAATATAGAAATACATCTAATGGTCATGTGTATCTGTATGTGTGAATATATATATATATATATATATATATATATATATAATGCAACCTTCATTAAATATGACAGACAAGGTGCTTTAAGTTCTTTTTATCTAATTTCTCATATGATTTTTTTTTTCTTTTTTCATAGATAAATTATACAAAAACTGTCCAAATGTTTTATTTTTCCAAGCGCTTTCTGCTGTGCCTTTAGCTATTCTCAAGGATGAATTATAGAATTATATTTACTGTTAACTGGAAATGGATTGTTTTATGTATGTATTTAGTATTATAGAATGTTTTATTTTCAGACACAGTCAAAATATTGTGTCCAAGTTCATAGTTGATTATTGAGCGTTGTTTTTTTGTTTTTTGTTTTTTATTAAAGGTATAGCTGGAAGCACTTGTAAAAAAATGTTTGGACAGTTTTTGTATAATTTATCTACAGAAAAGAAAAAATACAAGATCATATGAGAAATAATATAAAAAAACTTAAAGCACCTTATCTGTCATATTTAATGAAGCTTGCATGAAAGAAGGATTGCTGCCTAAATACACTATATATATATATATATATATATATATATATATATATATATGAGATAATGATATATATTTTTATATATCAGGAACAATATTGGGGAAAGTGTATAACAAAATGGAAAATGTTTTCTTGTGAGGCATTTTGTTTAGGGTGTCATCAAATGAAGCATGTTGCAAGAAAACGTTTTTAACTTCATCATACATTTTCCCCAATATATATATATATATATATATATATATATAAAGACAAAAGGAAAATTTATCTTATTTCAGCCTTTGATGGTCTTTATCAATTTCCTTTTTCCTTTATTCATATTGTCCTTTTTAATATTTTTAGTTGTATCTAAAATTTTACACACACACACACACACACACACACACACACACACACACACACACACACACACACACACACACACACACACAGCCCCCCCTCTCTCTCTCTCCTTAATAGTATTTTTATAGGATATATATATATAATCAACTTTGAGCTTACATCCCTTTTTATTTTCGTAACCATTGGGATTAATATCAACCAGCCTAGATTGAGAAGTCCTACTAAAGTAAATGTGCATCACAAAAGGAATCAAGCCTGTATTCTCTTTTTCTGGCAACGAAATCACTCCGACAGACAAATTGTGCCATTACCAATTTTACCATGGGAGACTGTAATAATAGAACAAGGCTCAGTTATCTACATTTCTTGTTGGGACATTTTTTTTCTGCTTCATTTTCATAAGAAATAATGTTGGATTTAAAAAAAACAAAAAAACTCTTATGATGATGATTATATTTAAATATATATATGAGGATGATAATGGTGATGACTGTCTAAACAAGAATGACAACCATTTAGGCTTACATGACTCTATACCTAATTAATGCTTTTATTTTATTATTACTATTATGCGTTCCATTTAGTTGAGTTCTAGGGTTGAGCATGGGATTGGATATGGGTTTTTAGATCAGCTAATGACTTTCACACTTTATTATACACTCTACATGTGTGTCCAGTCAGTTATGTGCCATACGTGATACACGCTTAGGCGATCATGTATCTTTCGATACATGACTGATGAGGCAGATTTTTTTCCCTTATTATGTTGCCATTTTTTTCTGTGATAGACCAGTTGCCATCCAAGGCTATAGAACCCAATCTGTCCTGCTATTTACCCATAGCTGGTGGGAGAAGAAGAGAATTCATACCTTTCCCAATGGTATTAGCACGTGAATATAACTGGAATTCAAACATGGCTCTCCGATTCCTCAATCCAAGCCATTATCCATTACTCCACTCTGCCTCCTCCATGTGTGTCCACAGTTCTTAATGAACTTGTTTTGGTTGGTTAGTTTGTTTTTTATAGCTTATCAACCCTTTTGAATGTTATTTAAAGTCAGAAAATATTTTTAGATTGTAAGAATTTTAAAAAAATTTTTTGAGCCAATAATGGTTTAGTGATACAAGTCTTACTAATTAACCCATAGCTGGGGGTGAAGAGGTGGATTCATACCATTCCCAAGACTATTTACGTGTAAGTGAATATAATGAACCCAACAGGAATTGGAACTTTGCTCTCCAATTAACAATTCCAAGCCATTATTGATTATACTGTATGCACATTCAAACTTACAGCACCTGGTATTCTCAGAATTTGTTTGGGACCTGATTGTTGTTACCACACACACTCATATACTGTTTAAGACTACACACATGTGCACACACATGCATGCACACACACATACACACACACACACACACATGTATGTATTAATCCTTACACTCCTCTGTGGACAATTGGGCCACAAACTCACCATGCAAAGTTGATGCTATGGTTTCCATAGCAAGTATGTTTCTACAAACCTCATGCCCAACAGGTTTTGAAATCAGAGTTGTACTTCTCCTAGACTGGTTGCCAATCAAACCTAGAGAGGTCAGTTGGCCCTGCTATTAACCTGGAGCTGGAGAGAGAAGAGATGGATTCATACTTTTCCAAAGCTATTTGCACAAAAGTGAACACCACAGCCTCGCTTGATTCACATTGGTTCCATTTATGGTTTTAGAGCAGGAGTCACCAAACTACAGGCAGCATCCAGCTGAAGCAATCCCAAGAAAGAATGGAAGAAATAAAGAAAGTGTTCCTGACGAGAGTTGAATCACAATCCCATATAATGAAAGAACGTCTGACATTGTCATAGATAATTTTATATTTCATTTTTGAAATGAGTAAATTTCAATATACCTTAATCATTTCAAAATTCAATCATGTACTTGACTGAAACATTGTCTATAATAATTACAACAACCAAGATGGGTACTATAGTTCAGAATAATTCAAGTATATTATCATGAATGTTGTCTTTACCAGATTGGTCATAGTAACTTAATGGTTAACCTTCTTAATCACACAATATTATTTATATGCTCATGATTATTATTATTATTATAGTTTGTGACTCACCCCAGTTGTTGACTTTGAAGAAGCCAGCTACATTGGTAGTTTGGCTGGAGTGATAACATCCTAGCTGCCAAGTGCATATCCATCCCTTCACTAGATGTCAATGGTTACCCCTTACATGTGAACAGGTGGTTGGTCCAGCTGCATTTGGGATGTGCATGTATGCAAAAAACCAAATGACAGGTAGATATATAAGCACTCCACCTGAAGTGGGGGATGAAGAGAGTCTGAAGAATGTAGAATCTATGTTTGGACAAAAATCTCTAATCCATACTCCCACAACTGATGAGGATTGACAGTCCAGATTTGAATGATTTTACATATAAGAGATTTAGTCTTGTATTCTGATTAATCTGTATGATGATAACGTTACATTAGTAGTAGTAGTCTTAAATTTTCTTAAGTATTTCATTTTTAACTGGTTTTTCTTTCATCTTTATAATGTTGTTGTTTTTATCACAATAGTCTCTAGATTGATTTATTCTATGACTGTTAAAGTAATTAGTGTCAACAGTATGAGCTGGAAATAAAGAAAGAGTCTAAAATGAGATTTTCAGGTCCTTCCCATATCCTGGGAGCATATGTGATATGGATATCATCTCAAGAAGACAAGGGTGAGGATGGAAAGAAACGCTAGTTAAAAATGAATCAGGGCCCTCGCCATAAAGCAATGATTAGCAAACTAGACCCACAGACCAGTTTTCTTGGATTGAGTTCAATCCTCATTTGGTACCTCATAGTTGTAGCTTTTGTGCTAAACTAAGCTAAATTATTGATTGATTTGTTTTTATGGTTTATCAACCTTTTGAAGGTTATTTAAAGCCAGAAAATATTTTTAAATTGTATTTTTTTGGAGATGATAATAATTTACTAATTAACCCATAACTGGGGTGAGAAGAGGTAGATTAACTTTCGCATTGGTAATTGCACATAAGTGAATATAATGAATTCAACTGGAATTGGAACTTGGCTCTCTGATTTCTAATTCAGAGCCATTATTGATTGCACCACCTGCATATCCACACTTACAGCACCTGATATTTCCAGTCACCCATCTAGGTAGTGACATTGCTTAACTTCACTGTTCATACAAGAGCTTAATCTAAGCTAAAATCTATTATAAATATTGGTTAATAATGTCTTAATTTTCCACAAATTACTACTATCTCAGTCTCAGTTTATTTTAACAGTGTATGAAATGTCTATGTTAATATAACAATTATTACAGGACAGCAATACTAAGAGACTTCATGATTTTATTCATTATGTGATCAAATTATTTTATGAGAGATCTTCCAAAAGTAATGGCTAATATTTATTTTGATGGAAACTACAAGAGATTCAAGAAGCTCTATTACACGACTAGACAGAACAAGTTGAACAATGAACCCGCATACCACATTTGTAAATAGAGATAACCTGTTTTTTCACACACATTACTATTGCCACCATGCTCACATCCACTGTTTAGTCTCCACAAATGTTCAGCAAGTTTCAATGAATGTTAATTGGTGCAATTTTTTCCATATGGAGGAATTCAATTCCTTGCTTTTTATGCACTTTCATGTCAAACACTATTTCTCTTCTACCTGTAAAAAAGCAAAACAGAAATTATGGATTATTAGTGTGGTGGTTTGACCTCTTCTGCTATACCACCACCATCTGTTTCTGACATTGTAGGACAGCATAGTAAATAAGGCCTTACTTCCAGAGTGGCCATTGTAATATATTCTATAGTGGTAAAAAAAAAATGGGGAGAGAGAGAAAGAGAAAGAAAATCAAGAAGGTTAAATTTTTATTGCCACACCACCAACATTATTACATTCAGAGTGACCCATATACTTTCTACTACTGACATAGCACCCACATCTAATTCTAATATTCAGGAGCAACTTAATAAAATCAGAGGCATTACTTTCAGAACAACCCTCAGATTTTATATCTTTAAAAAATATGTTATTAGCAAGAAGGTCCAATTTCTACTGCCATACCACCAGCATCTGCTTCTACCATTATTGGACAAAGGTATTACTTTCAGAGCAACACTTATACTTTCTATAGTTAAAAAAAGAAAGAAAATTATGTGTTATTAGCAGGAAGGCCCAATTTCTACTGCCATACTACCAGAATCTGCTTCTGCCATTATTGGACAACGGTATTAGTTTCACAGTGACCCTTATATTTTCTATAGTTAAAAAAAGAAAATTATGGGTTATTAGCAGGAAGGCCCAATTTCTACTGCCATACTACCAGAATCTGCTTCTGCCATTATTACTTTCAGAGCAACACTTATACTTTCTGTAGTTAAAAAAAAGAAAGAAAGAAAATTACGGGTTATTAGCAGGAAGGTTCAACCTCTACTGCTATACATAATAAAATTAGAGGGACTTTCTTATTTTTTATCATTGTTGCTTACTTTTGTTTTAAAATCAATTGTTTGTTGACAGAGTGAATACTTATAAGTCTATTTGATGTTTTCTTTCTTTCATAGATGGCTTTGCTCAGCCTCCTGCCTTAGAAAGGTGTTGTGTACTAATGTCTGACTATCGACACTGCTGACTCAGCTTCACACCAATCCAGCCATGATGAATGAGATGGAAAGGCATATAGCTCAGAATAATGACAGATTACAGTGCATCAAACAGGTCAGTCTTTTCTTTCTTTTATTTTTCCTTTTTCTTTGAACAGACACACATAGCTAATATATAAAGCACAAAGTTTTTAAGTGTGTCTACATGAAACACTGAAAATTAAATAAAACTGAAATCAAATAAGCATAATTTGATTTTTATGTTGTTTTGTGCAAAAATGCAGAATACAACTTAAAAAGAGGAGAAAGGAAGTGTTGGTCATAAGTATCTTATTGTTTAACCTAGCAAGTCACAATCACTGACCCAATCATTTGATAATTTTCCTTTCACCACAGCAAAACACATTTTCACTTATCATTCTACAGTCACTACTATGACATAATTACTCTATTAATTATAAGTAATCCCATATGTACAATTTCCAAAAGATTTTAAGATAAATGCTATTTACACTGTTTGGACTGTTATCCTCATCTTTGTTGCTATATTCACGACATTTCGGCCGTAATACACTCCAGACTTCATCAGGTCATTAGAATTTCAAACTAAACCCTTAATTTTGCCCACCTGGATAGATTGTACTTTTTCTCAGTTATCTCCCTTTAATTCAACTCTCCAATTTGTTTTCACCACTGCAGTAGCCAGATGCTGAACCCACAGCTCTTTAGGTCAAGTCACTGGTCAAGTCAAGTCAATGCTTTTATCCACTAGGCCATGTGTCCTCAATGTAAATAGTGTAAATAATTACAAAACCTCATCTCAGAAATATAGACAGAAAATAAATGTTGTTCTCTTATTTCTATTAGCAGCATGTGTCTTATATCTTGTCCAACATAGTGTTCCTTGCTTAATAGAGATAACTAACTTGCATATTCAGAATTGAAAATCAATTTAAAAACATATAACTATGTTTTATTGTTCTTTTCCAGCCTGATTTTTTGTGATCATTAAAAATACGTGATTGATTTGTTGATGGTTTTTATAACTGAATTAGTTAATTATTCAAATAAAGCCATTTTCTGCTCTGAATTTGGTAACCTCTTTAACATTTAGATCACAGCTTGAAAGTATCAGAAAGTATGCACTGTAAAAAAGGAAGTAATGTTGACTTTTTGTTATAATAGTATATTTTTAAAATGTAACCAATATAAATTATAGCACAGCATATAAGGAACATGCAAATAAAATTTCTAAGACTATTAACCTGCCTTGATTCTAAAAATTTAACTCATACCATTGTATATGTTAAACTATCAGATGCAAAGCTTAGTAAATACGAAAGCTAATAGTAGTCATTATTTATTAGTAATAGTTATAATATAAACTTTTTATTATATTAGATCATTGCAAAAGTTTGTGTCCAATTAGAAAATTAAAAACAAAATTTTACACTCACAAAAACGCATTAATTGGTAAAGTACATAGTTTCCATTGTTTTTAAGAGCTGTCTCCTATCATTCTACAAGTTGGTTGATGCCATATTTTTTGAAATTTTGTGCTTTTTGCTGGAAGAAGGTAGTGAGATAGTTTTCAGCCAATTGTACAGTCAAATTTTTGTCATTTGAATTGTTCTGTAGAGACCGGAACAAATAAAAACTTGAAGGAGTCAAGTCAGAAGAATATTGTGGGTGCTGGAAGCTGGGGTCCCATTTCAACTCTTTAAGTGTTACCCCAATAAATTTTTTCTAGAATTGTTCCCCCACGACTGCATTTTTTTGAGGGTGCCATAAACATGAGCACCTACTGTTTTAAAATTGTTATAACTTTCTTTGTATTGTGTGTATAGACTATCTTTTTTGTACACTAATAAAAGAATGGATGAGTAATATTTTGATGTAATGCATTATGTCTTGCATGCATGTTTTGATATTGAAAACAAAAAAAATTGAAACACAGAATATCATACTTTAACTCTTATTACACCCTGTGGAGTTCTGGGATGCAATAAGAAACAAAATGAATAAGACTTTTATTTTTGACAGACATGACATCCTTCCACGTGTTTACATACAAGTAGACACCAGCATTTGTTTGCTCTTTCACCTGACTAGTATATTTATTTGTCTTGTTGACAAATAAGGTTATTATTTCATTGTTTATAAACAGACAAAATAATTTACCTTCAGAAAATCTATCAGGTACATCCATTGTACCAGTAGCTTCCATAAAATTAGTCAGTCATATATGATAGTAGCAACTCTGTACCTAGTGGCCATTATCACTTTCTTCCTCATCACTAGCTTGGTTATCATCTCAGATCCCTTCACCGTCAATATCCACTTGAGTAACACCTTCAAAATCATCATCTGAGTCCGAATCAAAGAAAAACTCCTGATTAAAGCCTTTGTTGGATGCTGATGTGGCCATTTCTGTTTACAAAAATAAAATTGTAAAAAAATTAATGTAAGTTTAATTAATGTTACACCTCATGTAGAGTGTAAAAGAATTCAAAATGGCGTTGGAAAACAGAAGTTTAGCCTCATTTCAAAGCGGTAGTAGGCTATTTCCAGCTTAAAAAACTGGAAATAACAGTTGACAAGTATTTATATATAGCAACCCTCTTGATGTAACATAATGCACCTAGGGCTGCAAAGGGAGAGAATTCTATGGTGACAATTTTTTTCCTCCAAGTAGATAATGGTTAAGCATCTGCAAGGTCTGTTTTGCAGTATGCCGTCTTGTGTTGTCAAGGTCTTGTGTTGTCAAGGTCTTGTGTTGTCAGCTGTTTTTCTTGAACCCAAATCACTTCAAATGGTGAAAGACAGTTGAGATATAGATTTTCAAATTCTTAGCAATCCCTTTCATTGAAATCTTTGGTTTATTCTCTACAATGTCTTCATCGATGATGAAAAGTCACCCTGAGTGTGGTTCAAAATTACCTTTGATGAAATCTGAGAAACCACTTTTTGACTGTCTGTAGTAATGGAGCATGATAACTAATAACCCTTCTAAATGTTTTTTTTTTTGTTTTGTTTTTTTACAATTCTGATATTTACTCCTTTCCAAAATTTATAGACAAAACTATGGTGAAGATGCATCTTTCATCCACCATCTTTAAGGCATTCATTTGTGGATAAAGTGTCAACATTCAACAAAGTCTGACTTGCAAGTGAATGATGAAAGGTTTCAATCTAGAACACATCAGAAATCAGCACTAAAACAAAAGCCAGTGTCAATGAAAATTGGGCACAGACTTTTACAATGATCTAATATATAAATGAAAATATCTCTTTTTTTATTTCTTATGGTAAACTTTAGTAGTAATATTATATATTGTGTGGGCGTATGCTGATCATGTTTAAAAAACAAATGTCTCTTGATATATATATATATATATATATATATATAGTCATCCACTATCTTCACACGGATGAGAGAAATGGAAATTTTCTATATGACATATTCCAGTAGCCAGGAGAGCTCAATTCATAGTTAAAGAGGAATGCATTAATAGCAGTAGGAGGCACTGTTTTTAAAATTACCCTTTTCTCCAGAGAGCTCAACCGAATTTCCCGAGAGTGTGTGTAATTTTCAGTGTGTATTTATTTATATATTTTCTGTTTTGACTGTGGTGGGAATGGAAGTAAATCAACTTAAGGTATTAGATTTATGAGTGATTATTTCCCTTAGCCGTTTTAATAATCTATACAAATTAAATCTTTATCTACATTTAGACAAAGCACTCAGATACCTTTATCTGTTAATAGGCTTCAAATAGGTTTTGTTGTCACGCGTTCTGTTGCTAATATTTTTCTTCTGAGAGATATTTCACCAGAGAGCTCAACTGAATTTCCTGAGAGTATATATATATATATATATATATATATATATATATATATATATATATATATATATAGTCATCCACAGACAGACTGTTTTACTATATCACAGCTCTTCAGTGTGGCTAGATGTCCAATTGCTTCAAGCTGGGATTGAAACCCAACCAATTTGGCATCAGTCAGAGATCCTATCCCTAGGTTATCGTTGAACAGCAGAGAGGAAGGGAAATTCTAACGTTTTCTATACAAAATACGCCAGTAGCCAGGAGAACTCAATTCATAGTTGAAGAGCAATACATTAATAGCAGTAGGAGGTACTGTTTTTAAAATTACCCTTTTCTCCAGAGACCTCAACCGAATTTCCAGAGTGTGTATATATATATATATATATATATATATATATATATATATATATATATGTAGTCATCCACAGACAGACTGTTTCACTGTATCATAACTCTTCAGTGTGGCTAGATATATATATATATATATATATATAGTCATCCACTATCTTCACACGGCTGATTGCTTCAAGCTGGGATTGAAACCCAACCAATTTGGCATCAGTCAGAGACCCTATCCCTAGGCTATCATTGAACGGCAGAGAGGAAGGGAAACCAGTAGCCAGGAGAGCTCAATTCATAGTCAAAAACCAATATGTTAAACAGATGACAATGTATGTATTAATAAAATGAAGGTATACATAGACAATAGAAGATTGTTGTTCGACAAACAATAAATATGGAAGAAGAAAACATTTAAACTAGTGAAGGTGTTTGTGTTGAAGTAAGCATAACAAGTGTGTGTGATAGACACATGAGTATATATATGTATGCGTGTGAGAGAGTTCAAAAGTGAAAAGAGGACCAAGGGAAGTGAAAGCACCTCAGCAACAGCATTTTTATCTATGTGTGACTACATAGAGAGAATGACAGAATATCAATGCCTATCTATAGGCTTAAAAAGCGTCTCCTTGCAACGTTTTTCTTTAGGAAAGTAAGTGGGGTAACTCCACAGTACTATTGTTATATCTTGATCTGATGGCACTAATAATAGTTGTAGTATATGTAATATTATCAGTGAAAAGATTAATAAGAACCCAAGACATAAAATCGTTGGGTAAACATGGACAAACATGCCCACAAAAAGGACGTTTTTTGCCATGACACTGCTTTTTAACTACCTTCATTTTTCAGCAATGTTTTATTGTTTTATAAAGCAATGATTAGAATTCTAATAGAAGCTAAACATATGTAAATGAATTTATACATTTTCTTTGTTTGTGAGAATTTATAACAAAACTGATAAAGACTATTTAATTATTAGATTGACTATCTCTATCTATAAAAGGAAGGATGTGTGTGTGTGTGTGTGTGTGTGTGTGTGTCTAATGAATGCACGGCCGCAATTTTCGAAGGATTTGCACCAAAATTTACATGCACATGCTCCAAGTTAGTGGGAAGGTCAAGACTGACTTTGCATTTCCCAACTCCCATCGACAGTGGAAATAATTGAATTTTTCATGCTTCTACAGCTGTTTTCATGTAATTTGCAGCCATTTTGTACTGGCCAGAGTGAGAGCCTATAGCTGGCTGCCACGAATAGGCAGGAAGATTCTATTGGCCAGCGTGAGAGCCAACAGCTAATTGACATGAATGTTAACTAGCATGGTAGCATGCAAAAAAAATTGATAGCTGTATTCGTCTGAAGTGGGAAAAATTTAAATCTGCATGGCACTTTACTCCAATTGGCTCATTAAACGCACTTAAACTCAACGTTGATTCTGATTCCAGAGAACTGGGTTGGGTATGAAAAAGTATTTGTTGTTAACATTCTTTTTTCATTTGGTTTTTCCAGTTACAAGTCCTTTTTTAAAGCTGATTGTTTTGTGTTCATTTTGTTTAGTTCTTTTTTTGTAACAGATTTAATGTTTAGAATAGAGCTTAGAAAAAATTTGCAGTGTGAGATAGGCAAGAAGTAAGGTATGTAGCAACATCAGCATGGCAAAAGGGCACTCCTGTAAAGGATAGTTGTTTATTTACTCCTGGACTTTGTCAATTAATATTGGTTTAAGAGTGTGTGCTTTTGCGAGCTTACTCTAAATGTGGATACTTGGATACTTCTTCTTATGAGCATATGAGAGACTCACTGTCTTTACTCTCTAGGTGCGGGACTTATATATCTTCTTGCCATCAAGCGGTCCTATGTGTACACATACTAAGCATAGTTGGATCAACTATCTGTTTACAATGAGAAAAAAAAATATTTGAAATTATTTTTCTTCACAGATAACTATTGTTCAGCATCTGTATATTTACATGTTGCTATAACATAGTAAAAACAGCACATTGTAGTACAAAGATTTCTAGAGCAATACTAGTTATTTACACTATTTACATTCTTTGGACTGTTGTCCTCATCTTTTTTGCTATATTAATAACGTTTTGGCTATTGTATGCTCTGGCCTTCTTCAGGTGATTGGAATTTTGATCTAAACCCTTTATTTTGTCCACTGGAGTAGATTGTTCTAGTTCCATGTGCCATGCCTCTTCCAGATGTCTCCCTTTAACTCAGCTCTCTAAGATTTTCTTCACCGCTGAAGTAGCCAGGTATTGAACCACAACTCTTTAGGTCAAGTCACTGGATCCAGCCAACCCTTTTATCCACTGGGCCATGCGTCCGAGAATGTAAGTAGTGTAAATAATTACAATGCCTCATCTCAGAAATATAGACACAATACCAGTTATTCTAGCTTTACAAGCCGATAAATGTTATTAGCATTGTAATGTTAATAATATTAATCCACTTGTAAGCTAGATATTTAAAAAATATCTTAAAAGTAACTTTGAAGTTATTTTCTCAAGAGGCAATGTTTTTCAATTATATAGCAAAGTTAATGAAAGCCTCAAGATGACAGCGAGTATAATTATAATATCAGTTTTTATAATTCATATAGAGACAAATGCCTTTCAGGTATTTTATTTGCCTACCTTCACACAAGTTGAGTTTAGTATTCAACTTCTACCCTATGCCTTCATGCATGGGGCTAGAGGCAAAACTTGTTCAGTCTCTCTTGGCATTTCCCATTTGCAATATCTCAGACATCAGGGAATGATCCTGACCTTCCCTGTCATAGTGCAATGAGGAAGATATTTCTTGGTGGCATGACCCTCTGTTACTCTCTGTCTACCAAATGAATGGTGAAATTGTTTGGTTTCTGGCAGCTAGGTATATTTGTAAATGTTATAACATCTGTTTATCTACCTTTCTATCTCAATTTTTTCATATCTCTCTCTCTCTCTCTCTCTTTTCTCTATCTATCTATCTATCTATCTTACTCATTCTGCTCATATTTTCCTTAATCCTTTCATCTCTCTCTATCTCTTCTATATTTCAGTCTTTTCATATCTATTTACCTCAATTTATTCCTATCTGCCTTAATCCTTTCATATCTTTTCCTCTTTTTTTATCAGTCTTCTCATATCTATTCATCTCAATCTGTTCCCATCTATTTTTCTTCATCATTTCATCTTTCGCTCTCTCTCTCTCTCTCTTTGTTTATATCTATCTATCTATCTATCTATCTATCTATCTATCTATCTAGCTGTATGTCTATCTATATTAATTCATTTAGCATAATAATATCACTCTCAGCTTAATATATTTGAGATAACAACTATGACCTTTGCCCTAGATAAGAAGTTACAAAATTCACAGAAATTTGCATTCACAGAGTTTTTTTTTTAAAAAAAAACCCTCTGTAAATATATGTCATTGTCAGCACTGAAATATGAACAAAACCATTCATTCATTTTTCTTGTAAACTGAATAATTGATCATAGTAATGGTTCTCTTAATGGTTAGCTTCTAAATGGAGTTCCTAAAAAATATGCAGCACAGTTGATTATAAAAAAGCATAAATAGAGCTTGATACTTGGCCATTTTTAACAGTGGAACATAAATGATGTTTATAGACATCTCCAAATAGATGGGTAAAACTTGTGAATAGACAGCAAATTTTGTAAGAAATATGGGTGTATGTGGAGGTCTGCATGAATGCGAATCATATTTTCTTGAATGTGAGCATTAGTGCTAACCTGTTTAAAATATGGTGCCAGCAGTCATTTTTAAATATATGATGTTGTTGTTGAGTGTCAACAAGAGGGAATGAATTAGTGCCCTGTATCTCATCTCACAGATACACGGGGGTATAAAAAAGTTCCCGGACTAGTTATCTTTAAAAAAAAAAAAAAAAGCTGATATGTTTACCTAAGATTTAAGATCATCTTATCTGAAATAGTCACCTTGCACCAAAATACACCAGTCCCAGTGCTCCTGCCACTATTGGAATCCAACTTTGAAGTTGTTTTCAAGGACCTTCTGCGATTTGCTCTAGGTCTCAGCAACTGTGTTAAAACAGCGACATTTGAGTTGAATTTGCAGCTTGGAAAAAGATGGAAGTCCTTAGGTGCTAAATCTGGCAAATAGAGTGGAAGTGATACAGTGTTGTTTTTGGATAGAAACTCATGCGTGAAGGTGAACTCGGTAACAGGGTGCATTGTCATCATGAAGAATCCAATTCTTCACGCTCCACAGAACTGGTCGTTTCACTGAACACCTCAATCAAACTCCTCAAAACATTGCAGTAGAAATCTCAATTGATGATCTGGCCCTGGGGGATAAATTCTTGATGCACAATACTGCAGATGTTGAAAAAAACTAATGAGCATGTTCTTGAATGATAAAATCATAGACTACAGCATACATGTGATCACAAAGTTTCATAAAATGCAAAGTGAACACAGCAATGTCACTTGGCACACTGGCGCATGAAGGTCACCGCTAGCTCTCACTATGCACGCAACCCTGTGTTTTCTTCTGTTGGTATGCTACAGATCAAGTCCAGAAACTTTTTGATACCACCATGTACTTATTTGATCAGGTGAAATATCACAAATAGCATGGGTCTATAATAAGTTTATTCTCGTACATATGATAAATAACCAAAATATACAGGATTCAATTAGAAACTGATTTTCATTTCCATTTCTGTTATATTCCGTGCTAATAGGAATATGGAATGGACAAACACGGTAGATAAATAGTAACAGGTTTATTGTAGAAACCAGTACAACAAGTAAGGAAGTAATAGTTATGTGCATGGTCATTGCAAGTCAGTACAGTTGTGTGTGTGCTGTTATTGGAAGACCGCTATTTCTCACAGATCCCAGCCCAACTCTGCTGTCCGCTGTCCTAACGGATACTTATAGGTGGTTAACACCTATAGTGCTGCAATTGATGGGGGTGCCAGGCTATTCCATTACATCCATTTCTTTTTGGAATTTAATGTTATTAAATTTGAAAAAAAATATGTGTAAAAGATCAACATTCCTGGATTTAACAGTGTCTTTCTGAATTTCTGATTTATCAATATTATACCTAACTCATTGTCCTTTATCAATATTATACCTAACTCATTGTCCTTTATCAATATTATACCTAACTCATTGCCCTTTATCAATATTATACCTAACTCATTGTCCTTTATCAATATTATACCTAACTCATTGCCCTTTATCAATATTATACCTAACTCATTGCCCTTTATCAATATTATACCTAACTCATTGTCCTTTATCAATATTATACCTAACTCATTGCCCTTTATCAATATTATACCTAACTCATTGCCCTTTATCAATATTATACCTAACTCATTGTCTGGATTTGAGATTTTAGAGTCCATAACCTTACATTCAAGTTAATTGTAATCCATTCCATAGTATGCGCTTGACCAGGGCTACACATGGTTTTGAATTCAGAGTTGTCCTTCTACTTGACTGGTTGCCAATCATGGCTAGAAAGCCTAGTCTACTCTTCTATTTAACCCATGCGGGGAAGAAGAGATGGGTTCATAGGTTTTCCATGAGTATTTCTGCAAAAGTGAATGTAACCAGGATTTGGACATGGCTCACCAATTCCTCATTCCAAGCTTCTAACTATTAAACTACCTGCATAGCCATATCAATATTATACACTGATTTGTTTGAACTATTGTCTTAGTTGTTATTGCTATGTGGTACCTTCCAGACTCCTTCAGGTGCCTGATATCTGTTGAGAATTTATAGATCTTGCTTCTAATTAACTATTAAATAACAATAACAACATAAATACTTAAAATATTTGTAATTAATACTTGTAAAACTAGTTTGCTTAAAATGTCACCTACTAAAAAAAAAAAAAAAAATTTGAGACAGTTTTATTCAAGAGATTAGGTTTTTCAGTCATATAGTGATGTTTATGAAGTCAAAAAGATCCCTAGAAAAATGATGACTTCGGGGATTCCAGTCAATCCATGAAAAAAAACACATTTTATTTGATAATGTTCCCAAAGCAAAAAAGTAGTGATATCGCCAATTCAGATATGTTAAAGAGAAATTGTAAAGTGTTTCTTTTTAAATGAAATGGTGAAAGTTCTTAACTTCAGTAAGAAAGAAAAAAGAAACATACACTGAAGTTGCTAAGCTCTATAGTAATAATAAACCTTAATCCATCACATAACCTTTTTTAGTTATTGTTGCAATTTCCCTAAATCATTATTAATTATGGTTGCTAATCTCTTATTGTGCCTAATAAGATCTACGCTAAGAATGAATCTTCTATCCATCACATAATTTTTATTACAATATATTGTTATAATTGTTATATTTTATTAATTGTTAATGTTGTTAATGTCTTTTTATGCTTAATTTATGAAATCCATTTTATTATAAGTATGTATGTAAATGAAAAGCATAGTATATATAAAATTCAATGCTATCTGTGGTTTCAGGCATATACTGACAGTCTTGGCATATATTCCCTAGAGATAATGTGGAAGACTGTAGTTGTGTTATATTGTCATTTCCTATTCATTTACTGTTATTTCCAAGTAAAAGAAATTTGAGATTTACCTGTAAGATAGATTGAATAGACACCAAAATTTCATCATCTATTTTTTTTCTTCTTTTATTTAGAAAAACAAAATCCATTTATCTCATTATTTGTAACAGAAAAAAAAAAGTTTCTATTTGAATTGAAATTGCTTCAAGCCAATATAAATCTTTTTACTTCACAAAGTGTCTAATCATTTAAAAAGTTTGGCATTTTTTATTATCTCTTATCGAAAATTCAGAAAATTGAACTTTTTTTTTTTCCTATGTATGTTATATGCAGTCTAAAGCTTACATTTATTGCAAACCATTTCCCAATGTGAACCACATTGGGAAATTGTCTTCTACTGCATTTAAACAGACTCTGTAAAATGCAAAGAAAGTCAAGGGTTGACTTTCCACACAATCTTAAACAAAACGTTAGGAAAGAAACGTCTATCAATAGTAGAAAGAACCATAACAGCTAGTAGACTTAAGAAACCTATTTTCTTGAAAAACTGTTTAAAGAAAAAGGTTTCATAAATTTCAACTAACATTAATGCTGTTTTGTCAATGAATGTTGAATGTTTCCTGTTTGAAGTAGGCTGATGTCACCATTACAATTGTGAATGATTTTACTATATTTATATGTTGGAGATGATTTTATTGTAAAAATGCATTAGAAATGTTTTTACTATAAAAATGCATTGGGAATAATTTTATTATAAAAATGCATTAGAGATCTTTTTAATATAAAAATACATTGGGAATGATTTTATTATAAAAATGCATTGGAATTGTTTTTACTATAAAAATGCATTGGGAATGATTTTATTATAAAAATGCATTGCAAATGATTTTACTATAAAAAGGCATTGGGAATAATTTTACTATAAAAAGGCATTGGGAATAATTTTACTATAAAAATGCATTGCAAATGATTTTACTATAAAAATGCATTTAAAATAATTTTATTATAAAAATGTTTTATATTGAAGTCTATTTTCCTGAAAACTATTTTAATAGAAAAAAAAACCAATAAATTTCAACCAACCTTAATGCTGTTTGGTCAGTTAATGTCAAATGTTTCCTGTATGGAAACAATTGATCCCACCATTACCATTACCATAATAAAAATGACTCACTGCTGCTTGTACCATATAACCCACTATAATCTGTCCTAAAGACAAGGTAGTCCCTTCAAAATGACCCAAAAAATTGTCCCAAGAAATGCTATGAAGGCCCCAGCACCATACCCTGACAATCTACAAGAAGAAAGGATCATTTAATTTTTACTTGAATGCCACTGAGAAAGGCATGAAAGCACATCTCCCAATCAAGGACATAATCTTACCTGGCCACTTTTTTCTTATTGATTTTTTCTGGTATATTGATCCTACTCTTTCTGCTGTTTCTACTGATAAGAAAAGCAACTGATGATTACTGGTCGTCTATAGGGTCATAGGATAAATATCACCCTAACACAGATGTATGCTAAACATATATAACTCCCTGTTTACATTTAATATTACAGTATTATGGAGTTAGGCTATGTACATGAACTGGTCGTCTATGATATTTGGGTAAACATTAGCCTACCAGATAACTCAATTTTGTATATAAGACTCCCTATTTACATTTAATACTACAGTATTATGTTGTTAACCTTGGTATAAGTACAGGCAGTCGATCACATTTGGATAAACATTAGCCTACCAGATAACTACATTTTGCATATAAAAACCACTATTTGCATTTAATAATATGCAGCATATTATGTAATTAGGCTAGGTACAAATACTGGTAGACTATGGCATCTGGGTAAGCATTAGACTACCAGATAACTCAATTTTGCATATAAGACACCCTTTTTTTTTCATTTACTATTACAGTATTATGGGTTTGGGTTAGCTCCAAGTACTGGTAGTCTATGGTATCTGGATAAACATTAGCTTACCAGATACATCAACATTGAATAGAAGACTTCCTATTTACATTTAATATTACAGTCTTATGGAGTTCGGTTAGCTACAAGTACTGGTAGTCTATGGCATCTGAATAAACATTAGCCTACCAGATACATTAACATTGCATAGAAGATCTGTTAAAAATATTTGAGCCATTTTCGGGGAGTGAGAAACATAACTTTATCATCCATCAAATCCTGTATATCTCTATCTCTTTCAATAAAAGATTAATCATAAAGACTGAACATTATACAGTGAAAATTTCAGATCAAAATTCTTCTCATGACTAAATTTTCAGCCTATGCACATATCGATCCAATCCTATATATACACTTGTGTGTGTGTGTTTGTGTGTGTGTGTGTGTGTGTGTGTGTTTTGTTCAAGCACAGACAGAAAAATATAAGCCTTTAGCTTAGTCCAAAAATTGAGATCTCTATCTATAAATTTGTCTTTTCTGATGCTTGACAATTTCAAGTTATTTGAACTGGAGAAAGAAATTACCAGCAAATCAAATAGACTTCCCTGATATATTTCTGCATCATAGAATTGTCAGCCAATCAAGTTGGAAGTTGTTTGTCCACTGAAATTTCTGGCCAGCGTATCTCTAAAGCAGCATCAATCATCTCACACTGTGTTTCTGTTCTCTTCCTGCTCGACAGATACTGTATACATTCAGCTAAACGACTGCATGAAATCAATATAAACTTGATCTGATAAACGCTAGCAGTGAAATAATATTGGATATGTTCCTGTTTAAAACGAGAGCAAAAAACAGAGTAAAAGCTAGTTCTCTTAAATAGATAATTTTGCTGTCATATAGCTTGCGTTCAAACATTAATCAATACATTATTTATGACATAATGTATAATTTAACAAATATAATAGAGATATTATGAAAATATCTTAATCTTCTACACTGATATTTGACAATGATGTTGGAAATGTTTTATTTTCAAGGCTGTGCTCATAATTTTGTTTTGTTTACGAAATAATAAAAGGAATTTTTGCATTTTTCAGTTTATCAACAAGTTTGCATTTAATATTTAAAACTGAGTGTTAACATTGTTTTGTTTTTTTCCTATTTAAATTATGATTTCTGTGAATTTAATTAAATAAACTTTTTCTAACTTCAAATAATCTTCAAAATCTGAAAACCAAAAAATCTATTTTAAAATAAAGAAAATCACTGCAACTAGAAAAATATATATATGGAAATACTTCTGGGTGTAGTGAAGAAATGAAAATTTTCAACATACAAATAAAAATAATTTTTTTTACTTTCTACCTGCCTAATCCCCAAATAAAATTATATTTAACACATTGGCTTCCAATTTCCCATTCTGTCGCAAAGTTCCAACACTATATCTTAATTAATTTTGGTACAAGCAACTTTATGTTTTGTTTCATATTTGAGGCAAGGATATCATAGGTCGTATTTATTACCCACAACCCACTGGTGTGTTCAGTACCAAAGTTAATTTTACAACCCAACATCCCACACAACCCACCCATAGGTCATTGGATAATTCCCAATATACAAGTATTACAATGACACTAATTCTTATTTTCTATATTCAAAAATATTTAGAAAATTTTTTAAAAAAATGTGGTTCTAGTGTACCATGATCTCATAAGTAATTAATCATAGCATCCCATTCCCAATAATCCTCATAAAAAAGAAATTGGAAAATGATCCACTGGAGGATCATGTGGGCCTTGCAGACATACTACCAATAACACTTCGGTGGGTTGTGTGGGTGCCAACATGTTAAAGGAAAGATTTTTTTTTTTTTTTGCTTTGGATGCAACTTCAAATCATTATAACTGCTTTTGT
>CAHIKZ030000283.1:490000-515000 GCA_903632075.3 Acanthosepion pharaonis | reverse complement strand
AAGAATGAGGCTTGTCTGAACATTTTTTTTTAACCTATTCACTCCCAACCAAGGCAATAATGCTACTAAGATGCAAGGAAAATGAAAAGACTTTAGAAGGAACTGAAAACCAAATCATAAACAGAAAACAAAGGATAAACCTTGACTCCTGTTCAAAAGACCCGGGAGGAGTATGAAACAGATGATAATGCAGTTAGGTTGCAGACCACACAAAGTGGCACTGTTTGGTCACTATAAATATTCACCAAGTGTCATTGAATATCCAAAAGTGCAGGTTATTATTTTTTTTTTTTTTTTTTAAATTTCTTCCCTCTGCATTACTGACAGCCGGAGATTACGGACAATTGTTAAAGCTTTGAATTAATACTTGTCCTTCTCTTAAGCTGGTTGCTAACAACGAGGAGGATTCCTATGGGTATTTGTGCATAAGTGAATGCAACAAACTCAAATGGAATTCAGACTTAACTTCCTAATTTCTCATTCCAAGCTGTTATCCATTACATCACCTGCACATCCATTTTGTCCATAATTCTCATCAAGAAAAAAAAGATGGCATAAGTGGGTCCAGAATCCTCTAATAACCATTATTTGGAAGCTGGCTACTGAGCTCGTCCATCATCATCTCAGACATGAAGTCATTGGCCACATAAAGTGTTGTCATCAAGGTGACTAAAGAGCCCCTGGTTTTGAAATCAGAATGATTTTTCTCATAGACAGAGTGCCAGCCAAGACTAACAAGTACTGTCTACCCGTATTTCAAGAGGT
Organism: Acanthosepion pharaonis; assembly: GCA_903632075.3. Classification (NCBI taxonomy): domain Eukaryota; kingdom Metazoa; phylum Mollusca; class Cephalopoda; order Sepiida; family Sepiidae; genus Acanthosepion; species Acanthosepion pharaonis. The sequence goes on along the minus strand of CAHIKZ030000283.1, from coordinate 514,235 downwards.
AGTGAACTATGCTAGTCAGAGATGTTCAACTCCCTGAATTATTTGATATATAATTAAGGAATTCAATGATACACCACTGTTTTGTAAAGACTTTCATGTCAGATATCATTTTGCCAGACTGCAGCACAGCTGCTATTGATAATGAAAAAACGCAGGCAAACATGAACCTTTGTGCCTGCAAAAAAAAACAAAAAAACAAAACAAGATGTCAAAAGGAAGTTTTTTTTTTTTCTTTGCACTGCTTTTATTTTAGCTACCTTCACATTTCGGCAAAGTTTATTGTTTTAAAAAGTGATGATTAGAATTGTAATAAAAACTAAACGTATGACAAAAGCAAATTTATACAACTTTTTTTTGTTGTTCTTGAGAATTTACAACAAAAATATTACCACAGGTTGGACCAAGAAGTTGTTAGTGAAGTTGAGTGAGCAAAAATGTTCAGAAGCTGTTGCCAGTTGTGCAAAGCACAAAGTCACAAGTTATTGTGACTGAGGGTTTGAGTGTACTGACCTTTTAAAAAAAAAAAAAAATAGAAAAACTTGATTGTAACATATTATGTGCTTTCTCCCATAAACTATTACTAAGGTCTGCTCAGCATAGATGCATCCAGTGATTTTTAGATGTTACCAGACACATTATTCAAACCAATATCTTTATACTTATTGTTTTTTTCAATTAACTTGTAATTAATATTTAATATAATCCAATATTTCTGCTAATTTCAATTATCTACAAAATCATAATTCACTTGATCATTGAAATCATTAAATAATTTATATAAGTCTTTAAATAATTTGCATTTAATGTAATAATTTAATTTTCAAATTTTAATAATTTGATAATTAAATAAGTATTAATTATCAGTGTATAGAAATTAAATAAGTTAATTAAATAACTTAACTAATTAAAATTGTAATCAGGCAGTGACTGTAAATGTTATGCTTGTTAAAATTTTGTATGATGTTGGCCTTTTTCTTCATAATTTAATTTGCTAAAAATTAAATGTTTCTGTAAATTTATTTTGTTAATTATCAGTATTTTGTTTTAGACACTTGTATTAAAAAAAAAAAAAAGATTTGCTCCCCCCACTCTTTTCACATCCGTCCTCAACTGATGCCTCTTTAGAAAGGTAGATAACTTTATACATAAGCACATTCAATTTTAAAATTCACTGCTTGTAAAGAGATGACAACCACTAAGCTGAAAGGATGATTTGTTTTTATCTTACTCTCTCTATTGATTCAGAATCGTATACCACATCATCAAACTCCCAGCCACTCTCACCAGCACCAACCCAATTTATTCCTGTCATCATCATCTGCTGCTGTTGCTGCTACTGCTATAGTTGCTTTTACACAATATTGTAATCTTTAGTTTAGCCTCCCGCCTTTTCAGAAAGAGGCTTTGCGTGCAAACTGTTTTAACCTGAAACTTATTTTAATACTGATATGAGAAATCTGATTGACAAAAAAATTAACTCCCTTCTGGGGATGACTTTTCTGTTGAACACCAAAAAAAGTCAGTGGAATAAAAAGATGAATAAATATTTTTTTTTTAATGTGGGAAAACTGCTTTAAAAAATAATCAAGAGATTTATTCTATTTTCATTTCTTTCAGTGATTCTTTTTTTACATTTTTCATATTTTCTTTTATTCATTTTTTTCATCCATTCAATATTTTCATCTTCTCATTCATCTTCTTTTCATATTTTATTCTTTTCTTTATCTTTTATCCTTTTTTATCTTTTCATTTATTCTTTTTCATTTTTCATTCTTTTTCATCTTTTCATTCATACTTTTTTCATCTTTTCATTTTTGCTTTTTCATCTTTTCAATTATTCTTTTTCATCTTTTCATTCATTCTTTTTCATCTTTTCATTATTTTCATCTTTTCATTTATTCTTTTTCCATCTTTTCATTCATTCTTTTTCATTTTTTTCATTTATTCTTTTTCATCTTTTTATTCTTTTTCATCTTTTCATTCATTCTTTTTCATCTCTTTTATTTATTCTGTTTCATCTTTTCATTGTTTTTCATCTTTTTCATTTATTCTTTTTCCATCTTTTCATTTGCTCTTTTTCATTTATTCTTTTTCATCTTTTTATTCTTTTTCATCTTTTCATTCATTCTTTTTCATCTCTTTTATTTATTCTTTTTCATCTTTTCATTCATTCTTTTTCATCTTTTCATTCATTCTTTTTCATCTTTTCATTCATTCTTTTTCATCTTTTCATCCATTCTTTTTAAATTTATTCATTTAATTTAAAAGTCAATTTTTTTTCATGTTTTCATTCATTTTTTTCTTTTAATTCATTCTTTGGCCTGAGTCAAATTAAATAAAAAAGTAATCTCTAAAATATTTTAACAGTTTATTCCCATTATTTTTAATGTCATTTGGTCAAAAGTACTTCATTAAAAGATTCTGCATTTTATATTTTACATGCACACTTCTTTTTTTAAATCAGTTCACCCCAAGCAAGGTGATAATGCCACTAAGATGCAAGGGGCTACTAGGAGTGAAAGAGAATGAGAAGTCTTTAGAAGGAACAGGAAACCTAACATGTTGAAACACTGATTCCTGTGCAATCACCAAAGCTAAGCAATGTTGAGGCTGGCTAGTATCTAGATGGGTGACTGCTTGGAAATACCAAGTACAGTAAACTTGGATGCATGGGTGGTGTAATGAACAATGGCATGGAAATGTTAATCAGAGAGCCAAGTTTCAATTCCAGTTGGGTTTATTATATTGAGTTACGCACAAATAACCTTAAGAAAGGTATGAATCTTTCTGTTCTCTCCCCAGCTATGGGTTAATTAATAAAACTGGTATCACTAAAACAATTATTATCTAAAAAATAAAATAAAATTGCATACAAAAAAATATTTAGATTTCAACATTAAATAACCCATAGAGATGTTGATATGCTGCTAAACAAAAACAATCAACGACAACAAACCAAAGACAAAAAAAAAAAAAACAATTCTTATAATTGAAAAATATGTTTCAATTTTAAATAACCTTAAAAAAGTTTATAAGTTGTAAAAAGCAAAACAATCTACTCCTGTTCAAAAGGCCAGGGAGAAGTGTGAACCAGATGATAGGCAAACTTATCTGCTCCTATTGAAGAAAAAAAAAATTGTAAATAAAATTTCAGAGTTTAAGCAGAGATGTTAGAAGTAGAGAGTTTAAGTAGACTTTAGAAGGAACTGGAAACCCAATCCTAAACAGGAAACAAGGTATAAACCTCTACTCTTGTTCAAAAAACCAGGGTGGAGAGTGTGAAATATAAATATTAAATTTGCACACACACACGTGTGAATGAATAGATATAAACAGACTGTTGACATCTATGCATATTTGCTCAGAACATAGCTTATCACACACATTGCACAATACTTGAATATAGTACCAACTACCTAACTGTGCTCACATCCATTGTTTGATCTGCATAAAAGTTAAGCAAGTGTCTATGAATGTTAATGGATGAATTTTTTTTTTTTTTTTGCATGGAAGAATTCAGTGATACACTTCTGCTTTGCCCACAATTACATGCTAAACCACAGTTCAGCTGCTCTTTGTAACAAGGAAAAAAATATGGGTTATTGGCAGGAATGTTCAACTTCATCTGCTAATCACCAACATCTACCTCTAATTTCAAGGATCAACATAATAAAATAGAAGACATTACTTTCTTAGCAACAGGAAAAGACTGAAATAGACAGATAGATAGATAATGAACAAATTGAGATAGATAGATAGATAGATAATGAACAAATTGAGATAGATAGATAGATAGATAGATAGATAGATAGATAGATAGATAGATAGATAGATAATGAACAAACTGAGATAGATAGATAGATAGATAGATAGATAGATAGATAGATAGATAGATAGATAGATAATAATGAGAAAACTCTATCTTATCTATCTTACTATATCAGTTTCACCCCTCAGTATTGACTCCTATGTACACAATGTCCATATCTTTATCTATATATTTCTATATCATCATCATAATAATAATACAATGGAGAAAATATGTGAAAATTACAAGAATTTTACCTTTTTCAGGTTAGCAGAATGCTTGTATATATGAATATATTTCTATATCAATATATATATATATATATATATATATATATACTTGTATTGATACATACATACATACATGCATGCACAAGTACATGCATGCATGCATACATATCTGTGTTTGTGTATATTACTTTATGTTTATGTAAAGAGATCATGTTTTGTAGCCTGACATCTGCATTTTGATCTGAAATGTTCAATCTATGTATTCTTTGTGCCTAATACAATTGTGGGAGTGGAATTTTTCTCAGTCTACAATAAATAGGGGTCTTGATAAAAGGTGGATTCAAAATTCCTTTTAAGGATCAAAAAGGGTAAAATTAATAAACAGAGGAGTCTTAGTAATCTCCTCAGTCAGGAGATTTCCTATAAGAAAAATTAAACGACCGCCCCCCACTCTCCACCACCATCACCACTACCACTGCTCATTAGACACTGAAGAGTAATTAGAGGAGAAGAGTTTGGTTAAAACGCACCAAGGAGGAGATTATGTTGAAAAATACATATTTGTTGTTTAAAAGAAATGCTTTTTTTTCCTCGTTTGGCTTCAGACTTATTGATGTACCACTGTGTATCTAAAACATTATTTTTTGGTATTTTTACATCATGCTTGATTTCTCCTTAAAATTTGAGTTGAAAAATGAAAAATGTTAGAAAAACATCATAAGGTGTACTGTGTTAGGGTAGGAAAACGTGATAGCTTCAACTTACGGTTGGAGAAAAATATAGAGAAAATAAGTGATATTTTCAGTATAATAGCTAATATTTTTAATAAGATAAATGATTTTTAATTTATTTACTAAATTTTAATAAAATTAAAATCATATTTAATTTATAATAAGGAAAAAATATTTTAATAAAGTAAATGTTTATGGTAAGGCTAATTTAATTTAAAAGTAAAGTAATAATCAAATAAACTAGTTTATTAAAATAGTAATTCAAAAATTAAAATTTTAAATTATTTTTCGATTAAATATGACTTATTTTATTAAGATATATCAAGTAAAATATTACTTATTTTATTTCTTAATAAAAATTATTATATATTTTACATAATTATATAATGTTATATATTTTATACATATTTTTGATAACATTATTATTTATTTTGCATAACTTATATATTTTTTATATTATTATATTTTTAATTAAATTATATTTTACATATTAAATAATTTTATATACATCATATATTTTTATCATATATTTCAGATAAAATTATTATATATTTTACATAAATCCTTATATAATTTTATATATATATTATATATTTTTATTATATATTTTTGATAAAATTATTATATATTATGCATAAAAATATTATTTATTTTCTCTATGGCATTTTCTTCTAGCCAGAGACCAAGGTTATGTTCTAACATTTTTCTCTATTCAAACAAATCGTACTTTATGACTTTTCTTGGATTTTTCTGAGAATCAAAATTTTGTGTGTGTGTGTGTGTGTGTGTGTGTGTGTGTGTGTGTGTGTGTGTGTGTGTGTGTGTGTGTGTGTGTGTTTCACAAAAAAAGGTTATTTGAGGAAGATATCATTTTTTAAAGCAAGTGGTTTTGTAATTAAAGTTCTCAATATTAAGAGATAGCTGATTAACAAATAAAATTGAATGTTAATTTATCTTAGCTATTTGTTCCTATATATACATATTTATACACACACGCACGCACACACACACACACACACATGTGTGTGTATGTGTGTGTGCATCATTGTGCATATGCATCATGAATGCTATTTGATAAAAGAATAAAATCTTGTAGATCAATGATTAATGGTTTCTGATAATTCATCTCATAATTTTTATAATTTCAAACATTTCTGTTTACTGGAAAATAAAAATACTTTGTTGCAGTTTTTTTTATTTTATTTTATTATAGGCTTTTTTCCTTTTTCTTTTTATATTACATTTTCTTGAAGATAATATTTTATGAATGTTTTAATAAAGAAAATGTTTTATGAATGTTTTAATAAAGTTTCAGAAAGAAACATTTATTCATAAAAACAACTACCTGCTAGTTACAGATGAAACACAAAATTATACAACTAGTACATAATCCAAATTCACATATATAAATAGTGTACCCCCGCCCCCAGGGCACCCAGGGGTGCTGAAAAGTACATAGCCTGACCCAGAAAAACATTATAGTGTTTAATGATTGGATCAAATTTTAGTAAACGGGTCAAACTGAAAATTCAATATATTTTAATTTTTAATTCTTGGCCCAATCCATTTACTAATTCATTTCTCTGTGTGTGTGTGTGTGTGTGTGTGTGTGTGTGTGTGTGTGTGTGTGGAGAGAGAAAAGATAGTCACTGTCCAGTGTTGATCCTTATGTTCACACACACACACATATATGTATGTGTGTGTGTGTGTGTGTGTAGGAACAAATAACTTAGATAAATTAACATTTAATTTTATTTGTTAATAATCCGTTAATATTGAACAGTTTAATTACAAAACTACTTGCCTTAAAAAACGATATCTTTCTCAAATAACCTTTTTTTCTTTGTGAAACACACACACAGACACACAGACACACAGACACACACACGCACATAAGACAAAGATTTTGAGTCCCTCCACCCTTGTTGGCTGCCGGGTCATGTAATTTGAATATTGGATATTTGGGATTGCGAAGAAGAAGGATTGCTACTTGCTGCCCAAATATACAATGTTCAAATATATTTGGTGTATGTGTCTGTGTGTAACACATTTCATCAATCACACAGATACTGCACTGATCCGAAACAGACTTGCATGGGAATGATATTCTGATCCTAGGCAGAAATGCTAATGTCTGTAAATCACATTTTTGGGTGGTATTATACTCGTAACTTTTAATTTACGTGAAAAAAAAATTAAAACAATTAATTTGCTTAATGCAGAAATCAAGTGAGTGTATCAAGTATTGAAATATACAGTGTAACTCGGATATAAGAGACCCGGATATAAGAGAAACCCGGTTATAAGAGAGATTTTCTCTGGTCCCAAATTAGAGCCTGTGTTAATGTATATAAAATAGACCAAACCCGGATATAAGAGAAACCTGGATATAAGAGACTTCTCCGGTCCCGACAACTCTCTTATATCCGGGTTACACTGTAGTGTATCATGATCTTGCAAATGAAACTCAGTTCAAGAAAATATCTGTCAAACTGGAAATAAAACTAAAACATTTTCCTAATATTTCCCAGTTTTTCCTTTGAAAGAAGTACTTTTTAAGGGAATAAAGAATCTTGATTGAAGTCTTTTTTTAATAACAGCAAATATTGGTGTGTTTTTTTTTCTCTTTTTTTTTTTTGTTGTTTTTTTTGTAACTGAAGTGTCTTCTTATCTCTTTGGAATAGGGATTCTAGAGACGTGGCCCATCTTTTTTCCTGTCCCCTTTGTTGCCTACAATTGTTTCTGTTATTCGAGAAAGGTATCTCTGAATTCCACTTTTCAAAGACTTGCTTCGGTATCATTTCTTCCCTGTCTATTCTTGCTGGTTGTCTCTGGCTTCCTCTCCTCTTTCTGTCATATTTGTCCTCGCCCACTTTCTTAGTTGCTACGATTTCGCAACATATTGAAAAGGAGAATGCGTTTGGGAGAATATCATGGTGACTGCTACAGAACTAAAGGGGCTTTTGCAGACATAGCCTCTTCCCAACCCTCGTTCTCTCTCTTTTCCCTTTTTTCTCTCACTATTCCTCTGTCCTCATCATACTTTCAATTCATATGTCCTTCTTGTTGCCACTTTTCTCTCATTTTTCTATGTTCTCACTTTGTTGTACGTTTTTCCAACTTGTCCTCCCATAGCCTCCGCCATCACCACCGCTGCTGCTGCTGCTGCTGCCGCTGCCGCCGCCACTCTCTTTCAAATAAAATATTTACCTTCTAAACATCTGTTCAATTTAGAAAATCCTAGCATTTTATTGCAATCAATCCCTACTGCCTTATTTCGGAATTTTTCTTAATGAATAGAGAATTGACTATTCTTTTGTTTTAACATGTCCTCTTCCAGTTTTTCTTTTTATCTCTTTTCTCTCCTAATTGACTGATTAACTTGTAATCATCCCTTTTGCAAAGATACAACTCATTTAAATGTATTTATTATTTATTATTTCGATAGGTCGTGATATTACAAATACGATTTAAAAACAATTACAATACATCAAAACGTTTTTTTCTTTTACTCTCTCTTTTTTTTTTGACTGCTATGTCCCTTCAGATAGTAATAGCATAAATTGCTGAGTAAGACCAAATTAGTCCTGAATAGCCGGTCAAAGATGTCTTGTTAAATATGATTTTTTTTTTTTTGTACTATTCTTTTCAATTTTCGCTTAGTAAATATAGTCTTCACTTAGAAAACAGTTCTTGTAAAAATTCATTATTCATTGAAATTTTATATATATTATTTAAAAACAATTAAAAGCTTATCTAATTAAATAATTATAGTTTTATTGCAATTTTTATTTTAAGATTCGGAGCAGATTTTTGGGAAAGGAGTAGTAGTTTGAAAAAAAAAAATTGATGATTTACATTCTCCAAGGAGCCCTGCTTTTAATTAATAAAAAAAATGAGGAAGAAAGGAATCTTGGTGGTCAAGAATAAGGAAGAAAGGAACTGCCAGTGCACAAGAATGAAGAAGAAACGGGTTATCATTCATTAGGAATGAAGAAGAATGGATTGTTGGTGATCAGGAATGAGGAAGAAAGGAATTGTCATAATTTCATTAAAAATACTAGCAACGTCAAACACTAAAATAACAATAAACAAACATAAAATTATATTCAAATAAATTTAAAAATAATATTATATATCCCGGTTCAGTTCGGCATCTGTCCGTCTCGGGAGCTGATGAAGTAGTGCTTTTTTTTTTTTTTTTTTCTTTTCTATTTTTTTAAAAAGATTCTAGGTGATGGAGTTACATTGGCTCTGGTGACTATGTAGTCCCACTCTGGAGCTGCAGTTTCTTAGGCACTTGGTGCAGATGAAACTGGATGACACGGAGACAGAGGCTGTCCTTGCTTTTCTTCTGGCTCTCTTTGCTACCTGCTGATCTTCCCTAGCAGCTTCTGATCGTGACGCCGTCACTGACTGTGGCTCTCCAAAACTGATGATCGTCAGTCGCCGCCTCCCAGGTTTTGAGGTTGATGTCAGCCAACTTCATGTCTCCTTGAAGTGGAGCTGAGGTCTTCCAATTGGGCGGGACCCCCCACACAGCTCTCTGTACAGGATGACTCTTGGGATGTGGCCGGCACCCATGCAGCGTATGTGCCCCAGCCATCTGAGATGTCTTTGGCAGAGCAGTGTGAACAGGCTGGGGATGCCGGCACGTTGAAGGACCTCTGTGTTAGTGACCCAGTCTTGCCACTTAATGTGCAGGAGACATCTAAGGCAGCGGAGGTGAAAAAAATATATATATATATATATATATATATATATATATATATATATATATATATATATATATCTTAGAATCATCAAAAACAAAACAATTAGTATAATAAAGTATGTTCAGCAGATGTTCATATTTTAAATTCCTGTCGATAGGCGGCACTTGCGTGTTTTTTCCATTCTAACACCAATTTTCAATTCAGACTGGTTTACATCTGTGCTCTGCCATTGACGTTTTTTTCAATTATATCTCAATTGTGATTTTGAATACATTTTTGCCAATGGCTCTGAAGAAAAATCCCAGTGCAAGTGCTAATGCTATATTGCTGGGAGATAATGTGGAAATTAATTATTTTATTCAGAATACTGTACATATATTTTAAAACCTGAAGCTCACTTGGCCTCTGGTCATCTCAACCTTTGTTGTGCCACTGGTGATATGGCCAATTGTGCTGAAAAGTGGGTTTAGTGCTGTACAACATACTATCCACTCCAAAAATAAATTCACTCACAGGAACCTCTTGGGCTTTTTTGATTACTTCAATGACACAATGAAGTAATGGATAACAGCTCAGACTGAGGAATTAGAGACCTCAGTTCAAATACCACTTGAATTCATGACATTACTTTATGTACTAATACCCTTGTGAAAGGTATGAATCTATCTCTTCTCTCTTTCCTCCCACCCCAGCTATGGGTAAATTGCAGGACAGACTGGGTTCTATAGCCTTGGGTGGCAACTGGTCTAGGAGAAGACAACTCTGAAATCAAAACCTGTGGAGGAGTGTTTGGAAACCTTGTTGCATACTGTGCACCAGTTCTCTGTGTTTGGCTTTTTCAAAAAGTGCGGTTGGTTCTGCACAAAGCCTTCACCACTAGAATCAAATGATATGTGTGAGTAGTCTGGCTGTTGGTTCTAAGAACTGTGCTGCTTGACACTTATATATTGAATACAACAGGAGAGTCCAATAATAATAATAATAATAGTAATAGTAATATATATATATATATATATATATATATATATATATATATATATATATATATATATATATACTAATAGTAATACTCCTTTGGAAAAACCTTGATAGCTCAACTTGTAGATATTTCAAAATAAATCAGTACCTGAGGATTATTTTAGTTATACAGTGTAACCCGGATATAAGAGACCCGGATATAAGAGAATCCCGGATATAAGAGAGATTTTATCTGGTCCCAAATTAGAGTCTGTGTTAATGTATATAAAATAGATTAAACCGGATATAAGAGACTTCTCCGTCCCGACAACTCTCTTATATCCGGTTACACTGTATATATATATATATATATATATATATATATATATATATATATATATATATATATATATATATATATATATATATATATATATATATATATATATATATATATATATATATATATATATAGTAATACTTTTTGGAAAAACCTTGATAGCTCAACTTGTAGATATTTCAAAACAAATCGGTACCCGAGGATTATTTTAATTGTGTGTGTGTGTGTGTGTGTGTGCAATTTTGGTTACAACTGAGATGTATATTTTATTTGATTTGTGCTCTAGACTGGTAGATGTTAATTTCACTGTTTGAAAGAAAAATAAAAGGAATGTCTACTCATACACATATAACCATTTCTTCTTTGTGCCTTGTTCCTTCAGGGTGTTGCTGATCATGGCTCTCCACAATTTCCTGTCCTTTGTAGCTCTTAATAAATTTTGTTTTTTGTTATCTCTCCTAAACTTTAATCCTCCATCAACTTACTCAAGCTTGCTAGATAGGTTATACACTGTTTTGCACTCCCTATTGCCTTCAAGCTATCCTGAGTATCAAATTTTCCAAGCCCTCTTTCCTCATTATGTACCATAGAAAATTCAACTTATTTAAGTATAAGTGTCCTTTTTATTTCCATTTTCTCTAAAATTTTGTCATTGCTCACATATTCAGTCCCTGGTATTCTCAGCATCCTTCTGTAGAACTATATTTCTATTGCTTCAAGTCTCTTCTTCATCTGTGATGAGATTGTCCAGCATTCACTACCATATAGGAGGACTAATATTACATAAAAGTCTGGTACTCTTTTCCTTGTTTCTAACAAAATGTTTCTGTTTCTTTACTTCTCCTTTGAAACGTATATTTCACTATTCCAATAAATCCCTTGATTAATGCATTTTCGTTTAATGAGCTAAATTTTTTTATACCAAAATTTGATTAGTGCATACATAATACTCATTTAGTGTGGTAAAACATTCTTCAGTTTAACCATAGTAATTGAAAATTGATATTTTTATAATTACCTATAATTAAAAATTTTTGAAAATTTAAAAATGGAAAATGGGTAACTATTTTGTTTGTCAAGTATTACATTATCTAAGTAATTAGAGTAGTGTTTAAAAAATGGACAGTTATAAATAGATAAATTTTATAATATAAGCTATATTATACATATTTGAATATTTGATGCTATTATAATTTTTTCAATATTTTGATATTTATTTTCATGTTTATTTTGAAGGTCTTACAAGGAAATTTCAGATTTTTGTTAATTTTTTTAATTAGATTTTTTATCTAATGCTATTAACAATCGTAAAATGTAAAAGACATCCTAAAACATTGTATCCAAGTAAAAGCAAAGAATAAGGATATTTGAGAAAAGAAGTAAAAGTTTATAAGCAAATTTACATTTATTAAAAAATACTGAAATATAAAAGATGCATGCATTAATATGGAATGATTATAAATACAATTTTCAGGTTAAAATACAAATGATTATGATACGTTTGGAAAATTTAAAGGGGCAATTTCTCAGTACCGTCAATTATATGAAGCAAGAAAAATACTGTGCAGCAAACTACTATAAATAATTTTTTTTTATAAAAAATCAGATGAATAAAGATTAATTCATAGCATTTCTATTGTATTTTATTATATGTAACTATATTTTAATTAAAAAGTATGCAAATTAGAAATTAATTGTGAATAATACTAAAATTTGAGGTACAAATTATACCATTTTCTATAAGTTATTATATTCAATTAATGAGTTTTCATATATTGCATATCTTTTAATGTACACATTAGCCACACTAATTGAGGGATTCCTGTATTCCGATATATTTCAGTAAAATTATCACGTTTTAAAGTAATAATTTCATTTTAAATTAATGAATTAATTTTAATTCAGAAACATTGTGAATCATAAGAATAAAATTGACTCAGATTAATTATAAGGAATTAAACCATTCCTGTATACAGACGTCTAAAGTACATTGTTACCAATGAAGCATATAGAATATGGAGAAGATGGCTGAACATTAGATAAAATATAGAAACCAATACAGCAACAAAAGTCAAAAGGAATATTGATAAAAGAAAAATGGTTGATTCATGAGACGGTAACTAAGCTTTTAGAAAATGTTAAGATTGGACCAAATAATGAATTAGTATTAATGAGTATTAGAACTGAAAATGCAGGAGATGTAAGAATACCAGTTGAATATGTTGGATAATTATAAAAAGAAAAATCTAATAGACAATATAAGAGAAAATAGACAAAAAAAACCCCCAAAAATACAGAAAATAGAAAACTAATTAAGAAATGAAGAAACAAGTTGAACCAAGAAGGAACCTGAGGGAAAGAAATCAAACATCATTAGGAAATTATCAAAACAGAAAATAAATAGGAAGAGAGAGAGATTGTAATTGATTGATTTATTTTTTATGGCTTATCAACCCTTTAGGAGTTATTTAAAGACAAAACATATTTTAGACTGTAATGATTTTTTGAGAATAACAAAGATTTTTTTCCAGATACAATTCCTACTATTTAACCCATAGCTGGGGGTAGAGATGGATTTATAACTTTTCTGAGGGTATTTGCATTTAAGTAAATGCAACATACCCAACTGGAAATTGAACTTGACCTCCTGATTCCTTATTCAGAGTACCTAACCATTTTTACACTGCCAACACAGCTACAAAAGAAAGAGAAAAATTGAATAAAATAAGACATGTTAGAAAAACAAGGAACATTATCAGAAGAGCAGATAAAACAAAGAAATATAAAAAAAAAATTGTATTGACTTAAATTTAACCAGCCTAAATGTTTCTTGACTAAATCCAAAGGATCTGTAATGTTATCAATCCTGACCTGGCATCTCAACTTCAGTTATTTTCTTACTGTCATGATGTGGTTTCCTTATATCTTTTCTATAAAATATTTTCATGGCAATTATTCTGATGAGCTTTTTTCTTTGGTGCCTTGACTACTACTAGCTAGATGCAACCCCCACATCTATTTTAACAGTTTCTTTTCTCACACTTCTCACCTGTAGAACTCCCTTCAAATTTGCTTTGTAATTTTTGCCTTTCTATTTCTTTCTGTTTTTTCTGTCATTCGACTTAATCAAGGCAAAAGACTTTTTTTTTCTTTTCATTTTCTTTAGCCTTTTTGTCTTTTTTACATATATTTTCATAGCAATTGTTCTAATGAGCATTCCTCCTTGGTGTTTTGATTGCATGAATTTAAGCATGCTACTAGATGGGCAACTAGGTCTCACTGTTTTACTGTTAATAGGCTAGATCCAACCATATGATCTGTTCTAATAGTTTCTTTTCTTACAATCATTGCCTGTGGAACCCCCTTCCAATTTCTTGCTTCCCTGCCATCTATAATCTTCAAACATTTAAATGCAACACCAGTTGCTATCTTCTCTCTTCCTGAACTTTCTTCTTTTATTGTTCTTTCTTCTCATTACAATCTTCTCATTCTCTTCCACTCCCAATAGACCCTTGCATCTTAGTGGTATTATTATCTTGCTTAGGGTGAAATGAAAACAAAAAAAAAATGAAGTAATATATCCTTCCACAATAGTCGCAACATAAAAAAAAGGGGAAAACAAGAAACTAGTTTGAGAAATAAACACAAATCATCATTATAACAAAGCAAGAGAGAGAAAGAGTAAGAGAAAGGGAGAGAATGAGAGATAGCAAAAGACAAAGGCAGAGAATGAGAAATAAAGAAAAGGAGAGAATGCAAGATAGAGAAAGGGAGAGAATGAGAGATGGAGAAAGAGAAAGAGATAGAATGAAAGAGAGTGAAAGAGAATGAGAGATAGTGAAAGGGAGAGAGAGAGAGAGAGAGGTTGAAGCTTTGTGGGCAGAACTCTCAATATTGGATGAAATATGAAAAGGAATATAAGTAAAAAAAAAAAAGCGGGAGATTGTTAAAAATGGAGAAAACTGAAATAACAATCGTAAAATGTAAAAGACATCCTAAAACATTGTATCCAAGTAAAAGCAAAGAATAAGGATATTTGAGAAAAGAAGTAAAAGTTTATAAGCAAAACAACGAACAGGGAAAAATTCTTGAGGGAAATGGAGAAATCAACGAAGCCTATACAAAAAAAAAAAAAAGGAAAAAGGCCATCAAATAAAGAAGTGAAAGAATCCTGCAATAAGATATGGGGAAATGAAAAGAACTACAAGAATAAAATGGAATGGATTAAGAACATAGAACACAAGTTTAGAGAGACGAACAGGAAAGAAACATCATTGAAAATACAACAAGCTCTCAGAAAATAAAAGGAGAAATCCCGAGAAATAGATAAGGTACCTAAGTTCTGCTAAAATGCTTTTCCATTTATGCACAAGCTACTAACAGACTTTTTATCTAATGCTATCAATAAAGCAGAACGAAATTCAGAATGGCTAACGGGTGGTTTTACTTATTTAATCTCCAACATTGATAATGCTGCCAACACCCCAAATTAACAACAAATGCATGTTTATCCACAATATACAAAACACATTGATTTTAAGTGAGAGAATGTATTAGTGTTTTGAAAATAACATGAACAGCAAAAAAGGATGCAAAAAAAAGCTTTTCATGGCTGCAAAGATCAGTTTCTTATCAACAAGATGTTGTTGGAAAACTGATGTTTCAAATAAAAAATAAACAATACATAGAAAGACTATAAGAAACATTTCGATAGTGTCCCATATAATTGGATCATAAAGTGAGGGGAATTAATGAAAATTTACCCCAATCTTATATTTGGTTTGGTTTGTTTTATTTTATAGCTTATCAACCTCAATAAGTTATTTAATGCTGACAATATTTTTATTGCTGGTAATATTTTTTTTTTTTTTTAAATGTATTGCTGGTATATTTTTTTTTTTTTCAATGTATAGCTGTTAATATTTTTTTTTCAAAAATGTATTGCTGGTAATTTTTTTTTCTTTCAAAAATGTGTTGCTGGTATATATATATATATATATATATATTTTTTTTTTTTTTTCAAAAATGTATCGCTGGCAATAATTTTTCTTCAAAAATTTATTGCTGGTAATAATTTTTTACAAAGTATTTCTGGTATTAAAACCTATTTTTACACATTCATAATGTTTTAACCCCAGTTTGATGGTTAACTATTTACACGTAGCTGGGACCCTAACAGGTGCTACTACCCTGCGTCAGGATGGACTTGAGAACACCAGCAATTAAGAGGTGGTTCCACGCACCTCAAAACCTCCTGGTCAGAGGCCTTGATGCTGGACGTAGTTTTATTGTCTTACCCAGAACATGGATGTAGTTTATTGTCATACCCACGATGACCAGTCTTATGTATTTTTTAATAGTCAGTATGGTAGGATAAAGAACAAACAGGGAAACTTTTATTAATGCTTCATCAGAGAATGTGATATGGAGAAAAAGAAGAAAGAAATTCAAGTAATTTTATTTTTGTGTTGTTTGATTTTCATTGGTTAATCAGGTTTCATGTGCATTTGACTTGTGAAACAAACATTAGTATAATTCAAGGCTTTCCAAATTCAAAGAGCCTGGAGAAAGTGATTGGCATTGTTGAAAACAGCTACAATGCTGAAAAGATTACCAGAATATTCAGGAACTTGTTGTCACTTGACCTCCTTCTTTCAGAACTACTTTATGATCAGCCAGAACAGTGAATAACGTACTCAGTGAACTTGTGTAAATGGATGGCAACACAGGGATTCGGTGGGATAGTAAAAAGACAAATATTGCTAATAGATACAAAGGATAGGAAGTTGTGGAGAACCATAATCGCCCACATTTGGAAGAGACATATCACACAGAAGAAGACTATTAGTATTATTAGAAACAATAAGGTCTCTTTTCATTCACAGAATTGTTAAAAGACGAAGAAAGTCTTGTCTCTTCTCGGTAGACAAGAGCTTTCTTTTAAGAAACAACTCCAATTTTCCTTTTTTCACTTGAGCATTTTTTTTATATGTAATATGACATTTTGCTATTAAAATAATTAGAAACATGATCAGGTGATTGCGATTATTTGATGAATGGACATACAGGGGGATGTTTCAGTTAAAGGCAGCTATTCATTCTTAGAGCTGCACCAATGAAATAAAAAAAAGAAAATAAAAGCAAAAAAATAATATAGTCTGATGACTATAAAAATATTCGCACACTCTCTTCGAATTCAATTTACCAAGTGAACTTGTCTGACTCACAAATCCAAAATATTCTTTCTATTCAACTGACTTTTCATTAAATCCACCATTATGACCTGTCTCTCAACATTTCATATTGAAACCAATTCACAAGCTAATATTTTTTTTCTGCTCATCTATTTTGTTCTTACACTACAGGCAAGAAGTTTAGAGCCACCCAGCATTTAAAAAAACACCTTCAAAGGAGATATTTTAGTATTTTTGTAAAGTAAAAGATAAAATTCCAGTGACTATAGTGTATTTGCTTTTATTTTGACAAAAATATTGAAATAATATTGAATATTTTGTATTTATCAATATTGAAATAACTGTCCTGCCTGCTGGAAGTCATCATCTGTTGTTCCAGTTTTTAAGAACTCTGGTAAACTGTCCGACCCTTCCAACTATCGGCTTATTAACCTGCTACCTCTACGGTGGAGTAATGGATAGTGACTCAGATTGAGAAATTGGAGAGCCGAGTTCGAATTCCAGTCAAATCCATTACATTCACATGCGTGCTAATACCCTTGGGAAAGGTATGAATCCTCTTCTTCTTCCACCAGCTATGGATAAATAGCAGGACAGACCGGGTTCTATAACCTTGGATGGCAACTGGTCTACTGCAGAAAGAAATGGCAATCTATTGTGGGAAAAAAATCTACCTCGTCAGTCATGTATCAAAAGATACATGATCGCCTAAGCGTGTATCACGCATGGCACATGACTGACTGACCTGTATTTGGGAAACTTCTCGAGGCCCTAATCAATGCGAAATTGATTCAGTATCTCTCATTGCAGGGCCTTTTCTCAGACAAGCAATATGGCTTTTATTTCTCCAAGTCAACTGCTGATGTATTGATGATAATTGCAGAAAAAGTCTAGATAAAATGGTCAAGCCTGGGCTGTAGCTTTGGACATCTTGAGAGCCTTTGACAGGGTTTGGCATATGGGTCTTCTCCACAAGCTGAAAAGTTACAATGTTTCTGGACACATTTTTTAACTAATCCAGTCTTTCCTATCAAATTGTGAAATGAAAGTTATCCTGAATGGCCTCTCGTCTACATCCTTTTGTACTAACATGGATGTACCCCAGGGCTCCATCCTACTCTGTTTTTAATTTTCATTAATGACCTTCATGATGACATCAGCTCTCAACTTGGCATCTATACTGACAACACAACCATTTACTCCTGTCTAAATAGTGAGGACTGATCAGTCTGACAAGGTCAAAATGACAGCTGATGTCCAAAACGACCGCCAGTCCATTGTCAACTGAAGCAAAAGATGGCTTGTTAATTTCAATGCCTCCCAAACTAAACTTCTCTCCATTAATCATCATGGCTGATACTAACCTCTAGGAAAGTGATTCATTGCACCTTCTTGGGTTAATGTTCTTAACTGACATGAAGTGAAAAGACTATATTGAATCCATTGCTAGATTAGCTGCTAAGAAAGTTGGTTCACTGTGTTGAGCTTTCCAGAATCTATTTTAAATATCTATGTCTACTATTTGTCCATGCTTAGAATATTGCTGCCACATATGGTCCAGTGCCTCTGCTATTTACCCAGAGCTTTTTGATAAGTTCCAAAGACCTGATCTTATGGCTCGGCTTCAGCCACTTTCCCACCACTGTAAGGTTGCCTCTCTTTGCATGTTTTGTAGCAAGGAGGAGAAATATACATCTTATTGTCCAGCAAATATAGTCCTTTGTTTATTTTCTAAGAGACTTGAACTCAGAAATCCCTGTTTATATGCACTAAACTATCATTTTATCTGGGCTCTCAAGTAGGTTTCATATGAAATCCTTCAAATATTGATGCTTTATGTTTTATATTCTTTAGAATTGATGCATATTTTATGTTTGTTGTTCACAAATGTCAATCAAAGTTTAAGACATTTTGAAGGAGAGAGGTGATTTTAAAGAAATTCATTATGGAATATTCCAAGATAATTGATTTTTGTGCATGTGATGCAATTTATTAATACCCCCCACATACACTGTCAAACCTGATGCCCTACACACTCTCCAAGGAATGTGTATTATAACCTTATTGACCAAAGCAGCTCATCTCTTGAAAATTTATTTTTTTACATCATTTCTTCTCTTTCAACTACAGTAACTATTAAATAAACAAAGTCTTTTTAATTCTGTGAATTTTTAAAAAATTCTAAATCCTTGATGCAAATCTTTTTGGTTTATGCTGCTGCTTTACAGATTCCCCGTTTGTAAATGTCCTTGGAATCTAAAAAATATTATCATCTTTCGTTTTTTGTTTAGTACAATCCCTTAGTGGGACTTTAGGGAAAGGCAAGGTAATAAATCTATGCATTCTGTTTGCACAAATTCTGATGTCACGTGATACTTAATATGTATAGTTGTTATATTTTCATTATATTAATAATACTCTCCTGAGTAGATTAGCAGTTCAACACAATGCAATTTTTTAAAGACTGTTAGGGGATTTTGTTATCTTTTTTGCCTGTACCTTTTTTCAAGTGTACCCAGTGCTCCAAATATTATTGGTATGATGGTAGTTTTAAGGTGCCATATTTTTTCAATTTCAATATTGGATAAGCTTAATTTGCCATATTCTTATTCTTGTCATATTCTCTTAAGGACGATAAACTAGATAAAAACAGACACATAATACTACCGACTAACTCCATAACATCCACCATCCAAAACAATCTATCCAATTTAAACATTAAAATAATTACAACCACATCCCAAACTATTGTAGATGTAATCAAAACCAAAAATATCTATAACAATAATAATTCTGAAGCAGGTATATATAAAATAAATTGCCAGAACTGCCCCTCACAATACATTGGGGAAACTTGTAGAAATTTTAAAAAACAAATGTATGAACACAAAAAAATCATATACATAATAATTTATCAAATGCATTAGTTAGACATAGAAACAACTTTGATCTAAAGAATGCTATATCTATTAAAAAAAGAAAGTAAATTACTTAAACAGAAAATTCTCACATGTGCTGCTGTTGAATCTTATCAAAATATAAATCTATGCCAGGATTTTTTCAAATTTTTCCATACCTGAAAGAATTACTCCTTTCCCAAGCCAATATACATGAGTATAAAAATGGTAAAAATGAAAAGAAAACTGTTAAATATATAACCTCATGTTATTTGAAATGTATAATACATAAATTAATCCCAAACTAAAATAATTTAAATATTAATTTGCATAAAGATTTCAAGAATATCACCTTTCATCTATTAGACATTAAATTATGTCACTTAGCATGTTCTGTCTTCTCAGTTAATGTGATGAATATTTATGAGTGTCAAACAACAAAATTTTAAAAATAACAACATTTATGCTCTTGTCTATAAATACTTGTTACAAAATAAAATCTTTGCATTTACCTTGATAAAGTCCCTCAGAGGATGAAATGTATTGGCTAAGATAAGTTTTTCTTTTTTATTTATTCATATTGTTCTAGGTATATATCATATTTTATATGACGGCATAGACATATCTATGAGAAGACTTCAATCCTCACTGGGTACTCCATACTTTCAGCCTTGTGCCACATCTAAGATGTACTTAGAAAATCACCATATCTATGAGAAGACAATTTATTTTTGTTTGCAGTCTTTAATCCCAATGCTTAGTCTATTATTATTATCAATAATAATAATTAGTTCATTAATTAAGTGGGATGATTATATGGAATCAATTGCTAGGTCTGCTGCTTGGAAAGTTGGTTCACTGTGTCATGGCAGACAATTCTTCTCTTCAGAATCCTTCTTGCACTTCTAAAAATATACCATTCCTCCATGTATTGAATATGGCTGCCATATTTGGTCTGGTTCCCCTTCTATATGTTGTGAGAATCGTGACAAAATCCAAAGAAGGGTCTGCAATGTCATCAGTCCTAACTTTGTGTCTACACTTCAGTCGCTTTCTCATGACGTAACTTCCCAATTTTTATTAATTGGCAATTGTTCTAAGGAACTTTTATCCCTAGTAACTCAACCACATAAATCTAAGCATGCTACTAGATTGGTAATTAGGTCTCACCCCTTTGCTATTGAAATAGCTAGATGCAACCATATGTTCTATTTTAATAGTTTCTTTTCCTGCACTTCTTGCCTGTGGAACTTCTGAATTCTTGCTGCTCTGCCACCTACAATGTTCAAACAATGAAATGCAATGTCACTTGCTATCTTCTGTCTTCCTGAAAGCTCTTCTTTTATAGTCCTTTTCTTTTCTCACCTTCTCACCTGTGGAACTCTTCTGGTTTCTTATCATAATTATCAAAAAATTAAATACAAGGTCAATCACCATCTTCTGTCTTCCTGAATCCTGTTCTTCTTTTGTTCTTTCTCTTCACTAATATCTTCTCATTCTCTTTCACTCCCAGTAACCCTTTGCATCTTAGTAGTATTATTGCCTTGCTTGGAGTGAAATAATTGAAAAGAAAGAAAAAATAATGTTGATGTTTATCTGACAGAAAAAGTCAGTCTCCATTTTTGTTTTGATGATGACACAGAAATATCTTTTTGAGATTTCATATGCCTTGAGATAGGGTGTGGATTTCCATAGATTGCAAGTAGACATTTTAAGGTCAGCAAGCAAAATAAAAATATATCAAACCCTCACACCAACCCCCAAACCAGAGGTTGACCTATATACCAGGTATAAAAATGTGAACCCTTACCTCAGGGATAAACAAGCAAATAAAAGAGCTTCTTAAAAATCTATGCTATTTATTTTGAGGCCAACACAACCAACACTTACATTTCCTAGGAAAAGTATCTGCAATACAGGTGTCCTCCCCCCCCATCTGTATTTCAGTTGTCTTCCTTCTTCATCTGAAATTTTGCTATCCACAGTTCCAGATATTTTCAGTCCCCCCACCAAAAAAAAAAAAAACAGTTCATAAGTTTTTTGTTTTTTTTTTGTTTTTTTTTTACTTTATAATGGTCCTGAAGTGACCAAATTTTGATACTGTCAATTCAGATATGCCATGAAATCTCTCCATGTAATGAGAAATATACATTATCAACTTAACAAGAGGAAGAAACATAAAATTGTATATAGAAGTTTCTAATAAGAAATTTTTTATCCATGATGCAATTTTTATTACAATTTATAGGTAGAATTGTACTATTTTATTATTAGTTAATATTGCTAATCACTTAATGCCTAATAAGATCTATGACTACATTCTCTGTCCATCACATCATTTTTATTCCAGTTTGTTGTTAGAATTGTTCTATTTTATTACTAGTTATTATTGTTAATCTATTGTTATTGATATAGTTATTGTTGTTAATCTCTTATTGTATCTAACTAATAATTAAACTATTGTAGGTATGTTTTGTATATATAGGAAAAAGCAAAACATATATTATCACTCGTTTTGGTAATATCTGTGGTTTGAAGAATTCACATAGAGTATATGTTCTATAGTAATCAAGTAGTAATGATTGTATATTTTACATATTGTAAATTGTTTAAATAAGTTTGAATCCTTCCCAAAGGACAGCCTATACACCAGGTTTAGATGTAACAATTTATCACATCTTGACAAATCATAATAATAGAACAGTGGGTCTAAAATTAATATGCATCACTTGAAATCACAGAATGATGAAGTCTATTATTATTATTATTATTATATTAGTAGTGGTGGTAGTGGTGATGGTTAATGGCATTGAATATTCAAAATAAATATTTCTTTTTTTTTTTATTTTGATGCTCTCAAGGAAATACCTCACTTAGATTTCATGTATTTTGAGATAGAGTTAGGCTTACCAAGCAAGTAGGCTTAGCTTAAAAAAAGAAATTCTCCAAAACCAAATCTTGTATTATGCATTAGGTATAAAATGTAAGAATTTAGCTGAAGGCAAAACAAGCTTCCTTAAAATTTGATAATATAAATCAGTGCTATTACAAAATCATGAATTGTGGCTAACAAGCCAATATTATAAGCTGGAGAAAAAAAACCCTCTTTTGTACATGGATTTACTCAGACTAGTGTCATTACTTTTTTTATCATCACGATCTTTCAGATGTTGCACTGTGCAGAATTATTCAGATCTCTTATAGTTTCAAACGAAACATTTTATACAATTTACAGGAATATATTGTTCATATATTGCTGTTAATACTACAGGATATCTTAATTCTGTCTAAATATTTCATGACATCTGATGCATGACATCTTGTTTGAGACATGGCATCTTGTTACATGACATCTGATAAATGACATCTTGTCTGATATATGATGCCTTGTTTCATGACATCTGAAATACAGTGTCTTCTTTCATGACATCTGATACATGACATCTTACTTCATGACATCTAATACATGACATCCTGTCTGACACATAACATCTTGTCTGATACATGACATCTTGTCTGATACATAACATCTTGTTTTATGATGTCTGAAATACAGCACCTTGTTTCATGATATCCGATACATGACATCCTGTCTGATACATGTCATCATGTTTCATGACATCTGATACATGACATCCTGTCTGTCCCATAACATCTTGTCTGATACATGATACATCTTGTTTCATGATGTCTGAAATACAATACTTTGTTTCATAATATCTGATCCATGACATCCTGTCTGACAAATGACATCTTGTCTGATACATTTCATCTTGCTTCATGATACATGACATCTTGTTTCATGACATCTGAAATACAGTGCCTTATTTTATGATATCTGATACATGACATCTTGTCTGATACCTTGTTATGGTTCAAGTTCCTTGTACCACGGTGATGGTCCAAGGTTAGAACCAATGAAAGAATAACACGAACACAGGTATGGAATACAAAGATATATTTCAACAGAAATATAATACAAAGAAGTAGAAGTATTAGTAATGACTATCAGATTTGGTTAGAGTGAACTATGTTGTCTCGACAAGTATCACTATTCCAATGTCCTTACAATATGCTCTCAATTATCTCTCCTCGTCTTACAATATCCTCATATCTCTTGAGAGGTGCAGTATTTATAATGTCAGGAATAGTCCATTATTATTATTATTATGGGTAAGTTCCCATAACATACATGATATTTTATTTCATTACATCTGATATTCAAAGAAGTTATGAAGTAATTACAGTCTAGACCAGAGTTTCTCAACCAGGGTTCCCCGAAACCCTAAGGTTCCGCAAGAGGTCCCCAAGGGTCCCACAAGAAAAGGTGATATAGGCTAATGCATTTTTGACTTTTTATTTA